>KN484572.1:0-10851 GCA_000787095.1 Periophthalmodon schlosseri
CTCTTACTTGAGAAAAAGTTTTGGTTATTCTTCCCACGAAAAGCTTTATGTAGACAATATGAAATGATTTGAACATTTGTGTTTCCTGCAGCTCTCCATCAGATATAATTTAGTTTGTCTCATTTTTGTGTCCATCCTTTGCCAGTACCAGATTTTGTGCATTTTTTAATGCATTTAGTGCATTTTGTCCTTCAAATTACATTAAGTTCAAATTATGTATCAGATGTTACGTCCCGACAGTCACTCTTTAAATTCATCTTGCTTGAGTAGTGCTTTTCCAAAATACTATTTGACTCTTACTTGTGTAATTTCTTGGACCACTACTTTGTTCTGCTTAATATAATATTTTGAAGTAACGTTACTCTTAATTGGGTAAAATTTTTGGCTACTCTACCCACCTGTGAGTATGGGCAGGGTTGTGAAGTAACTTAAAGTAGAACTAAACACTAAATCCACTTTTTCACTACTATGTGTAATTAGCATTATCTACTGTTCTTAGTCATTTTTTGCAGCTTTCTTTCTTCGCCTAAATCTAAGTTTTTGCTGCCTTCAGTGGCCTCTGCAATTTCTAGTAGTTAGTGACATCACGAAAGACTGCAGTCTGGGCTTGTCGATCCAGGAGGTCCCGTATTACTGCCTTGAGCGACAAAAACTTCGATTGTAAACAGAAGAGATCATCTGGAGCACCCATGCTGTGCGCCTGTAGCAAGCTTGGTGCCAAGCAAGTAGTGATAGCAGCGGCAGTGAGTTTGTGTTGATAAAACTATGCTAAATGAGTAGAAATCCAATGATAAACACAGCTCTTTACTGAGTCAGATGTAATTCCTTTGTGGTTTGTCGACTGCATATATGATTTAACTCACATATGTGGGCACAGTTTAGAAGAACTTGCACAATAAAAAAATACAAATAATAAAAATAAAAGGGAAAATTATCTTCTGCATTTGACTCCAGCTTCCATACCTTCTGCCCACATGCATAACTATGTGTACAATATTACACAATCATCTAATGAACAAAAAAACTACATTTTAAAATCTGTGCTTTTTAGCAGTTAGTGTCTTAACTGTGTTTGACTTGACTCTCAAAGTCTCTGAATGAAAACCTGGTTCACAAACATGAGTCTAAAAATGAATTGAAGCACTGCCCTGTGATGAACAGGAAGTGGCCATATTGGATCAAAAATCCATTGCCATTTTGACAGCGTTATAAAACGTATCTAGTCCTAGGTTTTTGGTCCAAATGAGCTCAGATTCAGCAGGCCATATCTAGACACCTTGACATTCCAAAATTATCACATTTTTTGGATACTCCTTATGGTTTACATGTAGCACACCGTAAACCAACCAAATCCATTTTTTGGATACTCCTTATGGTTTACACGTAGCACGCCGGTGAAAAAAATACGCCTGTATATAATGGATTATGGTACATATGAAAAGTGTGCACTGTAGCACCCCCTACCATAGACATAAAAAGTCAACATTATTTGATTTTTACAAAACTTGGAGATTCAAATCTTTGCTAGAGAAGATGCAAAAAATCCCATTATGGAAACCAAAAGTTTACATACATTATATAAAAAGACACATATGCTTTTTTTTCTCACTGTGGGACACAAAATCAAACTAAACTTTTCCTGTTTTAGGTCAATTAGGATTACCAAAATTATTTCTATTTGCTAAATGCCAGAATAATGAGAGAAGGATTTTTTACGAGAATTTGTCATTACTTTCTTCAAAGTCAGAAGTTTACAGTAAGATCATTATGCATTTAAACAATTTGGGAAAACCCAGTTGATGAGAGAGAAGGATTTTTACGAGAATTTGTCATTACTTTCTTCAAAGTCAGAAGTTTACAGTAAGATCATTATGCATTTAAACAATTTGGGAAAACCCAGTTGATGATGTCATCTCTTTGGAAGCTTCTGATTCTGGTTTATTGACAACATTTGAGTTAATTAGAGACACACCTGTGGATGTATTTGGCACACCTGAAACACACTGCTTCTTTGCGTAACATCATAGGAAAAAAGAAATCAGCCAAGATATCAGGAAGAGAATTGTGGACTTGCACAAGTCTGGTTCATCCTTGGGTGCAATTCTCAGACGCCTGAAGGTATCACGTTCATCTGTTCAAACAATTATATGCAAGTATAAACACCATAGGAATGTCCAGCCATCATATGAGTCATGAAGGAGGCAGGTTCTGTGCCCAAGATATGAACACGCTTTGGTCTGAAATGTGCATATCGACCCAAGAACAAAAACAAAAGATCTTAAAGATGCTGGCTGAAGCTGGTAACAGTGTGTCATTATCCACAGTGAAATGAGTACTGTACCAACATGGGCTGAAAGGCCACTCTGCCAGGAAGAAGCCATTACTCCAAAAGAAATATAAAAAAGCCAAATTACAGTTTGCAAATGTGCACAGGGACAAATACCTTAATTTTTGGAGATGTCCTGTGGTCTGACGAAACTAAAATTTAACTGTTTGGCCATAATGAGCATCGTTACATCAACACCATCCCAACTGTGAAATACGGGGGTGGCAGCATCATGTTGTTGGGTTGTTTTGCTGCAGGAAGGATTGGTGCACTTCACAAAATAGATGGCATCATGTGGAAAGAACATTATGTGGAAATACTGAAGTAACATCTCAAGACATCAGTCAGGAAGTTAAAGCTGACTGATGTCCCAAATGGGTCCTCCAAATGGACAATGACCAGAAGCATACTGCCAAACTGGTTACAAAGTGGCTTAAGGATAACAAAATCAATGTTTTGGAGTGGCCATCGCAAAGCCCTGAACTCAATTATATTGAAAATGTATGGGCATACCTGAAAAGGCATGTGCGAGCAAGGCAGGTTACAAACTTGGCTCAGTTACACCAGTTCTGTCAGGAAGAATGGGCCAAAATTCCTGGCTATTGTAAGAAACTTGTGGAGGGAACACATTTTGACCCAAGTCATACAGTTTAAAGGCAATGGTGCCAAATACTAATGAAATGTATGTAAACATCTGATGCTGAAGAAAGTAATGAAAAATTGTCTAAAAAAATAATTTTCTCATCATTTCGCATTTAGCAAATAGAAATCATTTTGGTAATCCTAAATGACCAAAAACAGGAAAAGTGTAGTCTGATTTCAAGTTAGACAGTGAGAAAAAAAAAACCCTATGTGTCTTTTTATATAGTGTATGTAAACTTCTGGTTTCAACTGTATATTAATGTGAAACCTATCTAGTCCTATGTTTTTGATCCAAATAAGCTCACACTTCACATGGGTGCAGTTCAGAGGCAGTCCTCATTCAGAAGCTGTTGCGATGCCAGCAGTCCTGATGCTGGTGGTTGCAAGTCCACCACGGTCGCATGGGAGGGGTGTGCACGTGAGGGCCAGAGCCATCATCACCGCTTGTGGCTTGAATTTGTAATTAAATATACTTTTGAGCACTTTTACTCTATGTCGTCTCCTCTGTTTGTTATGGAGTCATAGGAGTTTGAGTCATAACATTAATTTTTCACAGCGCTTTTCACAATTCCCAGATACCAGTGTGGAGTTTTGCCGTGATGCTAAAGCTAACAACAACAAGCATGCTAGTGCGCACTTCCTGATTATCGAAGAACACAATTAGATCTAATTAGATCCCGACAGTACACAGCGAACATATTTTGACCTCAAGAGCCGCTTATACAATATATCTGTACTGGGGCAAATTTTGCTCAAATAAAAAAAAAAAAATGGGCACAGGCACATTAACGAAGACAAACAGGTGATGTATTTCACACTAGGAAAGTTACATAGTGCACCTTTAAATAATCCCACCCCACTAACATAAAATTGTATCACCTCTTTTGTCAAATCAATCTAACGTTCAGTAGCCATGGAGCTATTCCTCACTATGGTCCCAGTCACTTCGTATGAGCCTTAAGCATTTGATCAATGGTGGGAAAAGGCTATTGATGGAGGGGCCGTAGGGGCCGAGCAGTGCATAACCACACATCACGCGGCAGTTAAAGCCATCTCTGTTTGGCCTGCGCGAGTGATTGAAAACCGGGCATGTGGCACTCAATGACTCCTGTCCGGACCTTTGCCGCTGGATTTCCGCCTCATATAAACCAGTATGAATGATCTGAACGCTGCCGTAACCTGCGGCGACGCTCCTGTTTACTCCCTTGTGTCCAGCCCATTACCCTCAGTGCGGCCACAGATCCATCACTCTGAGCGAGAGGGAGGGTAGCAGCTTAGGGAGGAGGCTAAACTACGGGACAAGACAGAGGAGTTTGGGTTACGTTGGCGTTGAAATGTGTTAGACATGATTGTGTAGCGTGGATAGAATGGTCACAGGAGAGAGGATTCTATTTGCAGGTTTAATGCCCTTTAAAACAGTGGCTAGGGGATAAATTATTCGGCAGCAAGATTTGGTCCCCAGCACGTAGGCTGCTCTGTTCTGACTGTTATACAATGCTAACCTGTCAATAATAAACAGTAAAATGTTCAAACCTTTAAAACTGCATAAATTAGTGGGCAGCAAGATTAGGTCTCCCTACAAACACAAAGGAAAAAATAAAATCAACATTGGCACAAAAAAGTTTTTTACAGGCTAATAATATTTTTTCATTTAAATAGTGATATAGTTGTTAACTAAACTTTATATTTTAAACATATTTTCAAGACCAGCAAAGCTAAAACAAGTGTTTGCTTGATTTTTCAGGGAGACAATTGAGCACAACTTACTCCACATACAACAGGGCATGTCACACTAATTACGCCCCCTGCACAACAGATCCAAAGTGGAAACTTAGTACTTAGTATTGAGAATGTTTTGACAGCCCTTGATGACAAAAACAGGATTTTGTAGCACTGTTTGTAGCACTGTTTATTGATTTGACTAAAGCTTTTGATTCAGTAGATCATAAAATCCTCTTGAAGCGCCTGAAGCATATTGGATTTGACAATGCTACATGTAAATGGTTCCAAAATTATCAAACAGAACCCTGGCAGTAGTAGCCAATGGGTTTAAATCAAGCAAATTTAAGCAAAGGAGTGCCCCAAGGCTCAATTTTGCGCCTGCTGCTTTTTACTATATTTATTAATTTGATTGTTTGCAATTTAAGAGAAAGCCTCATATGTTTATATGCAGATGATGCTGTTTTATGTGCTCCCTCTGCTGATGAGGCAATTTTAAAACTGCAGCGAGATTTTAATGAAATCCAAAATTCCCTCAAAAATCTTAAATTATCATTGAATGTAAATAAAACACAGTATGAGTATATGTTTTTGTTTGTTTATTAAACAGACCTCAGCCTCTACTTTGAAACCTTCAGATACACTCCTCACTCGTTTTGTGATGAAGTTAAAACCCATCCCTGCACTTGCTATAAAAATAGTTGGTTGGCCATCGCATCGGTCAGAAGAGAACAACACTGTATAAAATGTATTTATAAGGGACTACTTTATAAAAAGTCTGAATATCTCATTTGCTTGTTGAACCTTGATACAGGAACATTTAATATAAGATCTCACTGTGTTAAATGTTGAGTAAGTCTAAGGACTGGCAGCAAGGAAAAAAAAAAAAAGCTTTTGGTTATTTTGCTTCCCCAGTATGGATCATACCTGGACCACTGAGAGATTACACAGACATCCCAAAAATGGAATACTTTTCAAGGACATGCAAAACTGGATACATTGGTGCCACAAATGCACTTCAATAATGTGGTGATAAACATTAATAATCACACCTGCACCTGTTTTTCATGTTTTAAATGGACCTATGTAGTTATTTGTTTTGTTTTGTTTGTTTGTTTGTTTGTTTGTTTTGTTTGTGTTGTTCTGTATTTTATCAGGACACTCATGAAAAAGAGAGTCTGAGTATTCTCATTAGGCTCACCCTGTATAATAGATAAATAAAATAAAACAGGCAGAGTGTAACACCTGCATACTAGTGTTCCACGGGTGCAAGCATTCCACAAGGGCTATGTGCCAACCAGCTGTGCATGAACAGACCAGTACAGAGTTATGTAGATGGATATAACGGGCATTTAACGTGTGTATGACAGGTTGGACTACTCAAGACGCAGTTAAGATTATTATGTTTAAGATTTTACAAAAAAAAAACAAAAAAACAAAAAAACAAAACAAATCCCAGTTTGACAATTTTTTAGCTTTCAAATTTTACTTCTTGATTGGAAATCATGACATCACGCTAGAGAATTCCATAACTGTTACCTAGCAGCCATGTAGTACACTGGACCAAAACTCCTCTAATGTACACAGAAGTTATTATTTGACAAATGCTGTTGAAATTATGTTTAAAGTATCAGAAAAAAACAAAACAAAACGTGTTTCTTGAATGTAAATTGTACCTAAATTTGGGATAGAATTCTTCCTAGTGTGATGTCATCAATATGTTTTAGAACTCTCTACTTCCTGTAATTTTCAACATATTTTTTAACTTTTCTTCACAAATTGATTCTTGATTGGTACAGAACTACTATTTATATTTACAATAGGTATTATCCCATCAAAGAAAATAAACATTTGAGAATTATCAAAACCTGTCATATCTCCATTCCAAGTGGAGAGAAAAAACTGCCCCTGCAACTGCTACTACATATGGTCAGCAAACTAGCCGAGTGTACCACTGAAAAAAGAAGACATATATGGGCAAATCCTGTGAAGGACTTTATTTTGGAGTATAAGAACAGAAGGACAAAGGAGCCAAGGGGGTCTTTGTCAGGTCTGCTTCATCCAGTCTGCTTTGTCCTCTTAGTTTCTTAAGTCCACCACAGTCTACAGGATTTTTCAGTCTTAAACGTGCAACAAAAAGCGCAGACCAGAGACTCAAGGAGAATCGAATGAGATTTTAAATCTCTACGAGCACTAAGACTGCAGAGACGAGACCACGCACTACAGGCTAAAAAACGAGCTAACAAAGCTAGTGCACTTGCGTCAGCTGTTTACTGTCTAGAGTAAAACGAATTGCTTTGAGACTCTCATCTCTTCAAAAGATCAGAGCATCACAGTTCTAGTTTAGATGCAAGTCAAAACTGTGTTATTATTATTTGTGAATCGTGGTGCAATAGTTCAGATAAATGCTTTCAATGCACAGAAGGCTGGCGATAAACTACATAGGAACTAGAGTCATGTTAATGGGTGTCATTATTTTCGGAGGACAAATTCTAATGGATAATGGATGAGAATGCTGTAGTTTAATTTTACAACTTTACGAGACATGTGTAATAAAGTCGTCTCATTATTTTCGCTGTTTCCAGAGTTTGTATCTTGCGCCTCTGTGTCTGTCACTCCATCTACCCCTGATGCTCTGGTTTATTGGCTGGTGCAGTGGTTACATGACAGAGCTCAGAGTAGCACAGACACCACACATATGGGGAGCGCAGTGGATTAAAAATCACATACAAGGATCCAGAGTGGGGTCACGCCTCCCCATAATCAGAAAGAAGCAAATCTAATCTAGCAAATCTTAGTCTTTGTCTGCCCTTTATTGTTCGCCAAACTTGGGTTGTCAATAAATGCATTTTTATTCTGCAATTAGAACAACTTCCAGTGGTTTATGTCATAAAGTGATTTCAGTATAGTTGAACAGAAAGCGAAACCATGAGCATTAGTGCCTGCAGAAACTACCAACACGACATAGATTGAGATGTTTTGTATTATAAAAGCAAAACTTAACTTACAACTTAAAACATATAACTAGAAAACATTTGATCAATTCATTAGCTGCATAGCATGTCATTTCTCAAGGTTTTTAGGAAAATAGAAAAATAAGTCGCCTATATGTCAATTTGATGACTGGGACAGTTGTGTTCTGGGCTGTAAAAATCTGTCTGATTGGCCGAGGACAGAGCCAATGGCACCTAGAATAGAATGAGACAAGAAACTTTGAAAATTTGGCCAAAAATATTGCAATTCTGCTATGAGGTCAACAAATTGCATACTTGTAAGAAAGAGGCATGTGAGTCTTTATATGACCAAGTGGGATGAGAGCTGATTGAAAAGAGAATTGGATCACCCATGCACAGCCACTTTTTTGTCTGAAAGAGCTGCTTTAAATCTGTGCTAGTGGCCAAAAAATCATGCATGTGAATACAAGAGATGTGCCAAAGGGTTTGTGAGAGCTAGAAAAAAGTAAATAGAATGATGAATTTCCCTTGTGGATCAGTAAAGTTTGTCTAAATCTAAATACATAAGTCCTCCATTCATAGTTTGAAAATTAGATACCCCTTTCAACTCTTGGGCTCTGCTATTCGTCTCTTTTTGGAGTAAAGAAGGTTTTGGTTTAGTCATCCCCTAGCCTAAAAGTCTGATGTTTTTTTGCAGTAGTGGGGCAGTGGGAGGGCATACAGCTTGACTTGAAAAGACAAAATCTACCCTAGAATTTTAACCTATCCTCTTTTAGTCTTTTTAAAACTATTTTTCCTATATATTAAAAGAAGAGGTATTATGTTCTCTCGTCAAAAACATGTTTGAAGAGGTTTTATATGTCATCCATGCATATTTGAGTAATCTTGCAAAGCCTCTCCAATGCTCAGCCCACAAGCCTACCACACCCATATACAAAAGCATGATACAAAACAACACACTACCACTTCACAAACCTGATGCGATGTGCAGTAGTTTCATTAGTGGGATACACGCTGATTGTGTTGTGATAGTGCTCTGATGACAGAGTGGGGAGCAAGGGGAGGGGGGACTCAGAGTGTCATAAACAAAACTGAAACTAATTCAACATTTTAATACATTGTTTTCTGTGATCTTGTTGCTAGGCTTGCTAGGCTAGGAGGAGTACCTTAGCTGGAGGATTGTACCTGTGGTGCATATTTTTGGGTGCAAATGTTATGTGTTAACAATTTATGTCCCATAGAAATATCCCCTCATAGTAATAACCCCTCTTTAAATCGTGCACTGTGTATTCCTTCGCCCTATTCAAATCATTCATATTTGTATATTCTGTATTTAATGGCCAGTCTTCAGAGCTTGATATGAATGTGCTTCTAAGTGCTGCCTGGCGCTGACCCACCGAGGGAGCCGAGCCGAGGAGGAAAAGTGCTCGTCATTTCTCTAGTGGAAGTGGCCAGTGAAAGAATGATGTAGCGTGGAGACCAATCCTCATTCTGATGGGAAGGAGATGGACCAGTACAGGAGCGATTGAAATACTCTTTTACCGTCATCATTTCTGCTCCTCCACTTTGGCTTTGGCTCTCTGCTCAGCTCAAAGGTAGATGGAATGGAGCACAGGCCAACTAAACGGGCTAAATTATCCAAAAAGAAAAATGTCTGGAGTATACGCTTGTTTATTGGCATCGCAAATGAGCCGTCCGACTGGCAAAGTAAAACAGTTCATCTTAGCATCACTGTTAAATAATGAATATGGAGAGGCAGAGGCACTTACAACAGAAACAACCCTGGAAGTCCTGGAATTTCTTGTAGTACAATTTCAAATAATGTAAATGTAATTAGATCCACCAACATAAAGATCAATAAGTTGTAACTCCCAAGAACAATTGTTTATGTATGCAAACATTGAATTTCAGTAAATCTGTAACCATGTGACTATGAGGTTGTATGGTTACAGTAAATGCAATGGAACAGCATGTTGTAGTTTTGTCCTTGAGTAATACACTCCATTCAACTTGTGTATGTATGAATGTGGTGTGTGAGTGATTGGTAGTGCAAGGCCCAGAGTTTGCCGTGATTAGGCACCCTAAGATTACTGTTGCAAGGCATCAAGCCCTTGCCTCATATTTTCTGTGTACCTCTGCTTGTTCTCTGGTCATGTCCTGCGGGGGAAAGGACCGTTGCTCTCTCTTTTCTTTTGGGCATTTTTTGGAAAGCACTACTGCAGGCACGACGTTGAACTGTGGTCCCCGTCTTTGGGTGGGTTTCTGTTGGGCACTCCACTTGCACCTTGAACAGCACACATTTTGTGTAAAACTCAGTACTACTTAATGTAAACTTTTCTTCACAAACCACCACTTGACTGATCTATGAACTGAACTATGATAAATATTTAGGTATAGGTCCACTATCCCACCAAACCAAGTCATAATTAGACATGAAATATGCACATGAAATATGCACTTAAAACTAAAACAAGATTGCACAGATGAGCATAATATATTCAATCAATCAATGATAATATTTATCCTGGAGGGTAAATTTAAGCACACAGTTAAATTAGCAGAATAAATGTAATATATTCAGAAAATGATAACCTTATCCCTAAACAACCTCTTGCATTTTTGTCTTTGCTGATATCCACTTAAGAATTCATGTCTATTTTATGAAAGGAAATGTCTTTTTCATCGTTGAACACTAAATCTGACTACAACTGAGATCTGCATATCATGTGTCACAGATATCCTGTTGCCATGACAACCCTCTCCACACCAATATCCCAGTCTGTCAGCAGAGAAGAGCTGGTGTCTTTTTCAGGGGTCTCATTTATAAAACTGTATGTGAAATTCTTACCAAAAGTTTATGCATGGACAAAAGACAAAGTTCCTCATTACTCGTTTGAGCTCAGATCTCCTTCTGCCTCATCTGTGAAAGCCCGACTATGCAAAGTTCAGAGTTCTATGTTGTCTTTTTATTGATCACAAAAAGTGGAAATTAACGTATGCAACATTTTTGCATGCATGCACGCTTTAGAAATGAGACCAGAGAGCTTTTTTAAAGTCAGCAACATTCATCACCATCTTCGGGTGGGTGGTGAGCCCTTGCCTCAAGTGGAGGAGTTTAAGTATCTCGGGGTCTTGTTCACGAGTGAGGGAAGGATGGAGCGTGAGATTGACAGGCGGATCGGTGCAGCGTCTGCAGTGATGCGGTCGCTG
>KN484574.1:5682-27345 GCA_000787095.1 Periophthalmodon schlosseri
GGTGAATAGCTTGGCTTTTGTTCACAGAATCTTTGCTACAAAATGTGTATTCTAATTAGCAAAGGTATAGCAGACGTCTCTTTCTGTTTGGTGCCTTACCTATTAGAAGCAGATGATTCCAACAGAGACGATCCATTTGAAGGACACACATAGGAGAAAAAGAAAGAAAGGAGAATCAAGGTTAGTTATAATAAAATATATTAGGGTTTTTTGCAGTACTTAACAAAATAAAGCATTGATTTTATATAGAGATTCAAAAAAATCACTAATATTAATCCTGGGGACTATTTCTTTGAACTAGTTGGAAATATTTGGTTATTTTTCTGTACCACGATGAAATTTGAGTTGTAGATGGTCGAATTATAAACTTCTATGACTCATTATAGACACAAACTGACTACTTACGTGTTGCGTTCTGTTATTTATTTATTCCAGTTCATATTTTTTAACAATCTGGTACATTTAGAATACTTTTGGTATGGTTCGGCTTAAATATTATTTATTCCAGTCATATTTTTTAACAATCTGGTACATTTAGAATACTTTTGGTATGGTTCGGCTTAAATATTATCGTTTATCGTCTATATTTACTTCAGCAATATATCGCATTTCAAAATTTGATATCGTGACAGGTCTACATACAGATAGGGTAGGTGAAGTGTCTTGCCCGAGAACATAGAAACAATATGCAATACTTGAAGTGGGGATTGAATCGGCAACTTTTGTCCCTTTTGTCCCACTGATCTAACGATAACGGAATCAAGAGACTGCATTTAATAGCAAAGTGATCAGTGATGTCATCCTTTTTAAACTCAAAAACTGAGCAGAGAAAGGGAATAACATTACAGCCAATCAGGGGACTTGTCAGTTTGTCTCTACATGTCCGGCTAAAAATGTCCGCTAACTACCTCCGCTCCGCTCTCATACCCCAGCTAAGAAAACAAACATCCAAACCCCACCGCACACTCCAACCCACTTCCGAATGTTTACCCAGCTCGAGAATCCCGACCGGAATCACATTTTTGCCTTTCAAAGGACGTTTGAAGCCCCCACACAGATGTTGTACTTTTTATTATTTTTATATTTCATGTGAGAGAATTTCCCCCCTTGCTCCGGCTCTGTGCTCAGTGTGACACCCCTCACTATCCTCCCATCCGCGCCGTCGCTGTCCCCATGATCACAGGAAGAAACTTTTCTGTGGGAGAGACGGCGCTTTTGAAAAAGTTACCTGGATCAAGTCTCCTCAGAGGATAGAGGAGAGGGAATAAGATGTTGAACCTTGAGGCGTATGTTTAGTTAGACGGCATGTGGGTGTGTCAGTGCGTTTACATAACGGCAAGTGCTACAAAATTTAACAAGAGTCTGCTGTGTGCCTCTCAGACAGTCCAAACAACGAAACATAATGTATTTATAGCTCAAAATATTAGATTACATGAAAGCTTATGGGAAAATAGAAGTATATTTAAAGGCCCATATTACGCTGTTTTCTGATCTATGTTATAATGTTGTTTCCTCATCACAAACATACCTGGACTTGTGTTTTGTTTCATTCACGCATGTTTAAGACAAAAACTTCTCCATATAGGCTGAGTTTGTTCCACCTTGTGATGTCATGTGGTAATACAGGAAGTGCTCCACTGCGTTTTTAACTCCATACATATTCACTAGCATCATCTGGATAAAATTCAACCCTGGTATTGCCCGTCTCTACTGAATTCAAGGTAAAAGGTCGCTGTTGAGTTGATAACACTACATGACATCACAAGGTGGAAGAGAGCATTTTGAGCTTTGGAGATGTAGACAGGTTAATAATAAAGGATTACTCAAACACGTGTGAATAAAAGAAAACACAACTCAAGGTATGTTTTTTACATACAGAATTATAACATGTCTTAAAGCTTAAAGAGTCAATTTTGCGTAGTGTAGGACCTTTAAATATAAGATAAATAGATATAAGATGATGTAAATAAGGTTAGCATAGCAATAAGGTCCTAGTTTGATTCCCAAACAAGATGGGGAAGTTTTGCATGGAGTTTATTTGTTCTCCATTGGTTTTGGTTTTTGCAAGGTTACTGTTAAATTAGAAATAGTCCTCTGCATTTGACCCCAACCGTATTGTGTCCATGGATCTCCAGATCTTAAGCTATGGACAACCTTAGCTGGAGGATTTTATCTGTTGTGCTTGTTTAGGTTGTATGCTCCTGGATCTGTGCAACAATTCAATTTATTTTTGCACAGCTCCAAATAACAGCAGCGGTCACCTCGCTTATACTGTCAGTGGACTAATCCTCCAGCTGGGTATTCCTGACATGATCTTGGCTCAAGTTTTGGGCAAAGTTTCAGTAGGCACTGCAGCAGTAGACAAGTTGACAAGTTTAGCTAGCACTCAACACATGGCAAATTAGGGCGGCGCAATTAATCATGATTGACTAGAAAAGATACAATTTGAAAATCGCAAAGACTGCAATTTTTGAAGTACCACAATTTCCCCATAAACAGCCAAATATTGTGTCTTATTCTGCATGAAAGACACGTTAACCCTGTAGTTTAGAAGTGTGCAACTGTTACATACAAAATATGTTCTGAAATGTGCAGTGGTGGAATGTAACGAAGTAAAAGTAGTAAAGTACTGCACTTAAGTATAGATTTTAGGTATCTAAATACTACATACTACAACATTTGAGATCATATATCTGCACTTTCTACTCCACAACATTTTCAACAGGATTGAAAAGTAAAAATGTTTTTATTATGATTATTATTATGATTATTATTATGATTATTATTATGATTATTGTCTGAAATCTGCTGAAAAGGCTGAGGCTTTACTTTTATCAAGTTCATGGTTTGAGCAAACAATGATATACAAATAAAAACAGCTAGAAAAAAATGACTGATTAAATTGTTTCTACTGAACAAAATTCAGCATAAAGCTTTATCAAAATCAAAATTTGAAGCCTTATAAGACCTCAAAATGTGCAAAATACTTGTACTTTAAGTACATTTTTAAACTTTTAGATTTTTTCATGTACTTTACTTTTTTATTTTTTTTTCTCCAGTATCTGTACTTTTAGTAAAAGTAACAAAATTGAGTAGTTCTTCCACCACTGAAAATGTGATCTGTGTTCATATGATACATCAGTCTTTTTGTCAATTCTTCTGGACACTTTTAAAATGTGAACTTTGAACAGAATAAAATTATTAAAACATAAATCGCAATGCTGGTCAGAAAAATCACAATCTGATAGTTTTTTCCTAAATTGTTCAGCCCTACACCAAATGTTCCAAAAACACCATTAGAACTTCTGAAAACACAGCTATCGGAACGATCGAACAAAAGCTTTCCTACACTCATACAGATTTTTTGTTTAGAGAAAATATTACATAGTTTCTGACCAGGCTTATGACAAACTGCATGAAGTCTATAAAAATCTCTTACGTAAGCAGGTTTGACTTTATGGCCAGTGTCGGGGTGTTAAGTTTTACGACCTCGACAACCAAAGGCCTCATGAGCTTCTGCACCTCGGTACAACACTTCTACACTTGGAGGTTAATGGAGTATTGTGACACCCTTAAATTCAATCACTTTTTACTACCCCTTCAAGATGTCCCTACTGGCGGCGTGAGGAGGGAAAAGGGAAAAATCAGGCCAATGGATCACTTTAAAAATCCTTTCTATCTGTACTGAAAAGATTGATGTGTGTTATGATTTGGAATTTGGAACTTTGAATTAGAGCTGGGCCATTAACTGAATGTGAATTGAGATAAAAATTCCGTCATTTCTAATCGCCGATGATCAGCTGGGTCAAATCACCAGTTACTGTGAACAAAAGCGTGTGGTTTGGAGCAGAGTTCAGGCTTTGGAGGAAGAAATTTGAGTATTACTTGGGGTAAATGACAATTCTTAAAAATCTGTATAGTTTACGTTCAGAAAATGTATAGTCAAATCTATTGCAATTTTTTTTTAAATAAGACCAAATCAAATTGAATCATCATTTTTTTGTAATTTTTAAATTTATTTTATTTTTTTTTATTGTCCACTGAGCCGAGGGTTGGTGGTTCGAATCCCGCTCTCGACGTAAACATCATTGGTTGAGCGGACCAATCCCCTGACCCACAGGTTAACGGTACGATTCCAGCTCCCACAGATGAATGCTGTCGTTGTGTCCTTGCGCAAGACACTTAGCCCTCCTCGCCCCCAGTGTTTGCGTACACCGGTGTATGAATGTGTGTGTGAATGGGTGAGTGGTTCCTTGACGTTAAGCGCTTTGAAGGTGCCTTGAAGGTGGAAAAGTGCTATATATAAATTTGTAACCATTTACCATATTGCCAAATGAATACACACAGGACATTTTTCGATGGAGCAGTGCGGTGGCAAGGGTGGCAATAGCAAGAACAAAGGCTGCAGTTGAAGGCTTCCTGCAGGAGCTAATTGCAATATTAGTGGTGTGGGCCAAAGGATGAAGAGAACAACAACAACAACACTGCTAATTAAAAGGCATACGGCAACTGGGGAAGAAGGAGGACAAAGGAAACAGTAGAGCCACATGGTGAAATATAAATAGCATGAATAGGATTGGGAAAATGTTTACGTATTTATACTGAACAAATGCATTGGTTGATTTGTTATGCAGAAGGCAGTTAACTCCCTAAATGTAGATCTACAGCTTAAATTCATGCTGTTTTCGGTTCATTTTCTACAGTAGAGTACAGTAGACTCCTGCATTTTTTTTCTTTCCCAACTGCAAGGTATTTGTTAGAGCAGCGCAAATAATCACAACCTAATCAACATCTGAAATGTCAAATTTCAAAAAATGGCAAATGTCTCAAAGCCCCCCAACTATTTACGTAACAGAATGTCCACGGCAAAGAACAAAATATCCTGTCTTCTTTTGGGAGAACAAAAACTGTACTTTAGACCTCTGCAGACATGTTGGAAATTTAAGGAATTCTTGTATTAGCTCGTGCAATTCATTGTAATGCTATGCACATGCTTAAAATATGCATTAGGAACAGAAGCTCTACTTGAAAACATAAAATCTCAAATCTAAAGCAAATGTTTTCTGTACCACGACTTTGCAGCCATAGTGTGACTCAAATCCTAGGTTGAAACGACATACTTTTCTAGCCATGTATTTCAACACAGCATATACTGTGTGGAAATGCATCAATAAGAGTTCAAATACTAAATTATTTCAACTCTTCATCTTCAACTGTTGTGCAGCCCTGGGGAAAAACAACAAAAGCGCGTTACAGGAAGTGGGGAGGTGGGAGGAATGCAGTGCAGTGCTCTTGTGCATGTGTGTGTCAGAATGTAATCTAAATGAGTCTTGTATCTTTAGAGATTAATCCACCAGCGCTGGCTACAGACGTCACTCTCTAATCCATCCACGCGCCAACACTGCTTCCTGCGCACTCCCGACCTCTGACGCAGGATATAATGGCGTGGTGCAAATAGACATACATTAAGGCTGGGTCAGGTGTGGCATTATGGGAAATCGAAGCAGCGAGGAGAAATGAAATCTTGGATAATCGGCATAAAAAATATAGGGCATAATATAGCTTTTCAAGATGGTATTACATGACGTGATGATTATGTCTTTAATTTAACACTTTCAAAGCAAATAGGTCATGTTAAAAACCTGCAGTGTGAGTCATTATTGGAACAGAAGGTAAAATATCCCTGCACACCATTAAAACTGCATTTTTATTTGTTATCGTTTCAACGCAAATGAATCATACTATTACAATCCTATCAATCAAGGATGCTGAAAGGTGAACTCTAACTTTTCTGCTGTCGGCCACCTGCTTGTCTCCATGGAGGTGGTATCATCTTGCATATCGCAGATCAAGTTCCTGCTCAGATTTGAGGAGCCTGCTCAAAGCAAGAATGTTATTCAAGGTTTTTAGAACAACAAAAACACTTGTAAATAAATGTGAGATATGTACGTTTAATACCATACTGTGGAACATTGCAGGTAAAGCAAAAAACATCTCCATGTAGACAAGCGGGTGGTAGAAGCCCAACCAGAGAAGTTACTTTTTACACCTTGACTATGTGACTATATCCATTTCAAATCAAGCATCGTCTGTTCGGTTTAGTACATTTACTTTAATATCTAAAAATACTTCTCTCTCAGTCTCTCTTTCTGACAGCTTTAGACCTCCTGTTTAAAAAAGCCAACCGTACACCGTAGAACGCTGACGGACACGTTAAAACCTGTGGGCTCCAAATGTAGCCGCTTAATGCAAATTGATTCACAGTGAGACAACAGATAGAACATAGATCAGTGGTCTGTATTTTTAAATTTCATAATAATGTGCCGGTACATGAAGAAATATCATTTGTGCTTCTTGGGCACCACCTGAGATGAATCACCTGATGCGTTTGATTGGTTCAGAGTGTGGGGCTCAGGTGCGATGAGGAGAAGACTGCAGGGAACAGACTCACACTGTACATGGGAGAGAAACAATTCTAGATGGTTTTAAGGGTGAAGTGAAAGGACAGCTAGAGGCAGAAATACGGCACAACCATAGACTCTTACAGCCCTCAGTTCTAGCATTAATGTTACTTTTACCAGATTGGCCTTTCTTTACTGTAATTGATTCCTTACATTTATATCGGCGCTGAAAAACTGGAAAATTTGCTGGATCCTGGTTGGACGTATAAATTGATGTAATAAGACTATTTCCTGGTGGTAATTGCCCCAAAAAGTCTCATAATGTTTGAATTTTTATTTATACAAAACTGCTCTGTAGTTACTTGAGAGATAAACAGTAGCTATATAACACATTTGGATCAGTTTTGTCTTATTTTATTTTTGTTTTAAGAAAATAAATGCTGTTTTCAGTCTCTGCACTGGTATCGATTGATAGCAGGTATCGTATCAGAATCAGTATCAGAACTGAGAAAGCTGCATTGGTGCATCTCTACTTAGAAAATAGAGCATGACCTGAATCTGACTCTGGTGACAACATTCAAAATGAAAGTCAGTGCTATTTAAATGTTTGGCTAACCTGATGTGTAATTTACCTATGACTTCTGGAACACAGAGGCAACAATCCTTTATTTTACTCACTAAATCCACATATGGACAGCAAAACATAAATAAAGAATACTGCTTTGACAAGTATAGATTCCTCTGAAGTCCACTTTGTTTCACACATGTTGCCTCATCCTGAATTGAACAAGAAAGTGGCAAAGGATGTATTATATTACATTTCATCTTTGCACATAAAAAAAATATACTTTTTTTTTAAAACAGAGAAGTATTTTGGTTCTCGTGTGCAGTTCATATAACCTGCAACAGCGCTGGTACCAAAAAAAAAAACAGGACCACATTACAATGATCCAAAATGCCTATACAAGGTGTAATTATTTTCAGGGTACAGCAGAAGCAGCTACACCTACAACCTCCATCAGTCAACAGTGCTGTCATTGCAAAGCTCCGGAGCTGAGCCAAGGTCATGTGGACACAATAGCCCCTCTCACACAATACAATCACTTTACACTAATCAGCCTTCTATTCTCCCATGCTCCAGTGCCACTGAATGGGATCATACTCCATTTTTCAATCTTTCTCCTCCTAATTTCAGCTCATTTCCTCCAGCACACTGACCTTGTCCAGTTTATCGTTCCTCTCTTCCTTCCCATCCATCTTCTCTCCAAGCACCCTCGACAAAGTGGCTTTATACTTTCTGGTTTCAAAATTACTAGAATTCCTAAAGACGTTTTCCAAAACTCCAGCTATGTTGGAAATGTTGACGTGATCTGGACAGACAATATTATTATCTCCGCTGTTGATTCTGGAGCTGTGCCAAGTCGTTTCCGTGAGCAGAGACAAGCTTTGCTCAAACATGATTAGAGGAGCTGACATCAGGGAGACAGAGCCGTGCAAACTTTGCTTTTGTTTTGGATCTATAGTAATTGCTGGTATACAAAAACAATCCAATGCGGTGATATTCATTTTGAAATTTAAACCTGCATTTGCACAGCAGTAGTGTACGTCCAGGTTCTGCTCTCATCAAGAATCAAGACTGTGCTGGGGCCTGTTAGGGCTGAGACTACAGATGGTTTCTGTACCTGCTGTTTCTTTTACAACAAACACAAATTCTTATCAGAGCATAACTGGACTATTGTGCATATGATGAGCCTATATAACACCCTTTTTACTAAATTATATATATTTTACATTATTCACTTTCTCCAATTATGTTGTGACATAAAGATGCCCTCAGTTGTCCAGGTGTGATCCATAGTAAAAGAAAAATTCAACTCTGTCAACTGGACAAAAAGACGCTTCACTGCTCATCCAAGCCACTTCTTCACTTCGGGTCAGATTGCTGGTGGTCACTGCCTTAGAACAAGCCAACAAACCAAACTGTAAACAACAGATGTGTTTGTTTCAGTGCAGTTATCTCCTCCCTTCAGGTAGATATATGGCAGTGTCCACCAGCAACCTGACCAGAACTGAAGAAGACACTTGGATAAGCAGTGAAACATCTTCACTCAAAAAAAAAACAAAAAAACTTTTTGTCTAGTTGACAGAAGTTGTAACATAAAAGTACACTATGTAACTTTTCTGGTGGACAGTATGCAACCTTCTTGTCTCTGTGGAGATGTTCTTTGAATGTTCAGCAGCATAGAATTAAACTGATCATCACTGTTCATCTATCATGCTTCTACTCAACAGAAGTTTATTGCTAAAAGGTACTTAAAATAAAATAATAAAAAAATATACATTCTTACAGAGACCAGGCCCTCCTCTCCACAGATCTGATCAATGACTTGCCTTAGTGACGTCACCTGCTGCCTCCATGGAGAAAGTTTAATGCCATACTACGGAACATTCAATGAAAAGCAAACAAGCAAAAAAAGCAAAGCAAACATCTCCATGCAGAATAACAGGTGGTGGAGCCTCCAAAAGAAAATCAGAAAAGTTACACAGTGCAACTTTAAAAAGTCTTTAAAACCCCTGACAATACGTTGAGCCATTACACCCAACACCAATTTGAAATGGTTTAACTTGCAGTGAAATTTTCAATTACACTTGAAATAAATAAACACACAGGTGTAAATAGAGAGTGAGCCACTCCAGCACAGATCACGCTGTTGAGCATTGTTTCCAAATGAATGTGTGCGTTTAATGAAGCGCACTCTCCAGGGGATGCCTGGTACTGCAGCTCTGCGCGGGTGAGGGCAACAGACGCGATGACTTGCACTAATGTAAATTACACCAACCCGCCTGTGCCCGCGCCGTCTTCCATCGGCGCACATACCTGATAACTCACGCTTTGCCGAGCCGTAAATTTCTCATTAATTCCACATAAAAACACACGATTCCACCAAGGTAGTTTTTCTTTCCCCTTCACTCTGCAAGCATTATATTCATTAGATTTAGTTTGGGAGCAGTTCCCCCTACTTCACCCGATCGATCGAATTGTGGCTACGATGAAGAGTGCTTTCTAATTTGACTTGAGTAAGTGGGTGACAAATAGTCCGTCCAGAAATCAATAAAGAGAATTATGTATACAACGGACAGTGTGGCGCGAGGGGCAATGCAAATATATAGTCACATCTGTACTGCACTCACACGCCACTAAAGGCATCTACATATAAACCAGGCAAACGCAACGCTAAAACGCCCAAATGAGTGTCTGGCAAATCCTGCATGTAATCGTGTGTACCCAGCGAGACTACGATCTAATAACACGAGGAGGACGCTCTGAACAATTTGAATTATTGATGTTGTGTATTAACCTGTCGCAACGATGATCTGAACAAACGGGGACAGGGTGAAACATAGTCACTAATATAATTACAGCTGTGTTTGAGCTCGCCAAATGTCCACTGGAAAACAAATATGTGCATTAGTGTGTGTCGAAACCAGAGGGGGGAGCACATTAACATATAGATGGTTGTGAATGTAAATGCGGGGAGACAAAGCAAAATAACTAAATTAGGCCATGAATAAGCTGGTTTTCTTCTAATAACGCTACAGTGTGACGTCTATTTAAAGCCAAACTTATTTTTAACAAATAGAATATAGAATATATAAATGGACATAGCTAACCTGATAGCCACCGCGTTCGAAATAGGAAGTAATCATGGGCGCGCTTCCGGCTCCGTCGACTCTGGCTCCAATTCACTTTCTATTAAAAAACTTTCGCCTGTCTCTCCATAACTGCTGCCATCAGACTCGTCATTTTGGACTTAAAATGTTCGTATTAACCCGCTCTACAGAAGCCTGGTATTTTTATTTTGCTATTTTGTTTGTAAATGAAGATATGAATAATAACAGGCAAATGAGGAGCTTTCTTTCCCCGAGGTCACTCCCGCTAGCGTTAGCAACAGGTTTGATTGACAGCGTTGCTAAGTGCCCACTCCCTGCTAAACCAGCCGTGCGGGCGGGAAGGGGCGTTACCCTCACCAGCCTTGCTCCAGACTGGTTCTTTGGTTGCTATGATACCCGCGGTCAGAATTCCAAATATTGAACTTGGCTCCAAATTCGCCCCTGTAACTGTTAGCCTCGATGAGCTTCATTTCACTGGAGCCGAACGCTATGGGTGACGTCACACTCCCTCAGTCCACTTCTTCGTACAGTGTATGATTTAACCTCAAGTAAAAAGTTTTGCTGTTCAAATGGGTTGTAAGGTGCAAACGTTGTTTAATATAATAAACAACAGTTGCGGGTACAGGCACGGTGGCATGAAGTCTCAGGAGTAAAAATAGTAAATGGATCCTTACAACTCCTGATAGCGGTGACGTTGAAAATATATAACAGTACGCTCTGGTCTGTCACCGCTCTCACGACTTAATCTGCAAATTATCAACAGATATTTTAAGTTGAAGAAATGAAAATGTAAAAAAAACACAGACTTCAACAGTTGGCCCAGTCTAGATGCAGTTGTCTCGGTGGCTATGGTCCCTGCACACTTGTCTGACGATGGGAGTAGCTAGTGTAACCATTTGGCACAGGGCAGCTCCCAGTCGGACAGGCAGAGTGTGTGCTGTCATGGCGGGGGTCCAGGACGGAGTGTGGTGGGACTGTGGCAGGAATCACAGAGATATGGGCCAGTGCTGAGGCCAAGGAACATGTTGGAATTAATTAGACGATAGACAGGGGACAGTATGAGATCCTGATGGTGGGCTAGCCTCGGGGAGAATTCTGGGAGAATTGAGTATAAGCAAATGTTAAAGGACTGTGTTATTTTTTTGTCAAAATAATGCTTGAATTATTTTTCTCATTTGCATTGTCGCCGCAAGCATAGGGAGGGAAATGTTTGCTTGGCATAAATTTGACTCCAGACACCATTCCACAACTTTCTCAATTTGTCAAGTTTGGGACCTGTATATCTGCATCTAGTAATCAAATGTATTTTCTGCCTTTAAAGCCACACCTACCAATACAATCATACAATCATAAAAATGTAATATTGGAGACAGGGCAGGTGAAACATCTTTATCAAGGGCACAGTGACAGCTACGTTCAGTTGTTGTACGATCAGATATCTTTAAGATCTATCATCTTATATCTTTTGTTTCATTTACAGAACACTACGACTTAAATGTTACTGTCTGTCATCTGCTTGTCTCGATGGAGATGTTATTTCTTTGCCTATGCTTCAAAGTCAAGCTTTAACTAACTCAACTATCTGGAGACAATAATATGTAATACATTTATATCAAGCACGTGGTTCTTGTACCTTTTGATAATGATGAACAAGCTCAGGTTCCATGTACACACCATATACACAAAAAGAGAGAAGAAAACCCATTCCCCTGCAAGATAAAATGATACTTGAATTGTGCGATACTTTTGTGATTGCAGCCAAAGCGCCCCTCCACAGGGGAGACTAATCAGCTCATCATTCTTAAATGGCCTCCAACACCACTCTACATGCACACACTATATTCACCGGCACAGAATACCTGCTGTCTCCGGGGGCAACGCTGGTAATGGAGATACGCGCCAATCTTAGGTCGCATTAACCCTCGACTTGGGGGTTTGCTCTCAGAATAAGTACACAGCACCTTCGCCTGGCACAACTTCATAAAGAAAAAAGAACTGCAGTGGAATCCAAATAACTTCAACTCTACTTCAAGGTCTGAATAGAAAATAAATAAGTGTGAAGTACTTGCAGATCTGTCAAACAGGCTTGTTTCAGTTTGAAACCATGAAACAGACATTATCAACTATGTCGTCCTTGATGTCAAGAGACTTGAATTCAAAGGCTGAATAGAAGGAGAAATTCATTCACGTCTTGTGTAAAGCCACAGAGAGTGACGACTGATACATGTGCACACACTCACCAGTCAGAAACCAGATCGCTATTGATTTTCCTCTCTGCAGTCACACGTACTGATGCCGTATGCAGTGGGCATAACAAAAAGCATAAGCTACTATGTCACATGAATCAAACATAGACCGTTTTCTCCACCCACTCTTCCTCTGAGTGAGTGACAGGTGGATTTAACCAATCACAGTGAAGTATGAAGTCTCCATAGAAGCTGCAGTTACCTCTATACATAAAGACCCAGGTGTACGAAAACAGTGATGAAACTGAAACTGTGATCTAGGTTCTTAGAAAATCTTGTAAACCATTTATTCTAATCTAACTGTTCTAGAATAATAGCGTTTTTTAGTTTGCCTTCATAAACAGCTTCACAGGCATTCAGTTTTGACTTGAACTATCCATCACCTCTCCTTATCCCCTTCAACAACCAAAATATCCAGCAGATTTTGATAACTGCCGAGATAAAACTGGAACAAAGTTGGTTAGGGCTCTGAGTATGACCTTTCTGTCTATTTGTCTTGCCTGTATAATATTTAGACAACCCGACACTGGCTTTTGTCTTGCATTGTGCGGCCTTAATTCAACAAATGCGTCTCATTATGCCAGAAGCAGTGGGAGTGAGCGAGCCTCCCCTCTCTGGACTGCAACATTTCTTTCCAAGGCATTGACACAAAAGGCCAGCGCAGACAGCCCGGCATCACGGCACGCGTACAAAACCACTGGTGTAAAGGTTTCAATGAAGAGAGCATTTCAACTGTAGCCGAGGGTTGTGAGGCCGGAATAGTCTTGAGTGCTGGATATACAGAAGCAAGTGGGGACATAATGAGAATGGGAGAGCATGAAACAGCTTCACACACAAAATTCGGTTTGGAAAATGACGGTTGATTTCCTCCTTTCTGCTGCTGACCATGTTTTTAAAAAGGACTCTGGGGATTCTGTCCAGGCCTGAAGAGATCTGCCCATCCATGACAGAGGCTTAACCGATACCAGTCAAATGGGAAGGCACCGGGGCACGGAAATGGACCTCCTGCTAGAGTTAGTACATGTTAAAAGAAGTTAGAACTTTTTAGAATCTCTTGGACAAAGTGGCCTGAGAAAAGGGAGTTGATCTTTGCATCATTATGTTCCCGCTTGATACCAACATCAACCAGCAATAACCAACAAGAAAAAGAATAAACTGAACCCATGTCAGCCATGAGATCATGTATTTCATCATAGTGCAAATCCAAAATTGGTCCCGTTTATCTTGCTGAAGCATCGCAAATTTTGAATGTTTCTTTATTACAACTTTCTTTCAGCAAATGTGTGCAGAATTTATAATGAAGCTAAATGCTAAATGTTTTGTGTTCTTTACATGTATCTATTAGGAACTTTTGCTTCCTGCTTCTGAGTGATTTTGAAGAGGCCGATTATTAACAACATGACGTAATCAGAACAAGTCCGGTGACCTGGCTTTAGAAACACAAAGGGACTTCTTGTTTTTGGTCCATAGCCGGATTTAACCGCACTGTACACACTGAAACACTTCTCTTGCGGTGCAGTCTTATGTGCTCATGTTAGCGCTGAACACTGAACTGTGCTAAAGCTAGGTCAAGCAACAGATTATAGCCGCGCAGCAATCTCTGGACTTTCTACTAAGGGGGGGAGGGCAAAAGTCAGGTCGGCCGCTAACGTGCGAGCTCACTGAGGAGGCCTGGAAGTGGGGCCAGCGCCTGTGGGTCACTACAGGGTCACTGGAGTGTGGCGCTGAGATGGCAGAAACTTAAGAGAATGTCAGCAGTTGATGTAGTTACACCAAGTACCCACAGAAAAAGTTGATTCTTTATCTCTCATTGAGGATAATTATGTAAATCTTATGATAATGGCGGTATATACTGTAGTGCCAATTTAACGTTTCTTTGTTTAGATGGAAGTCATTGACGAGGTCCTCACGGTTAATGATGTAAATGGTGTTAAAAGTGATTCATCTATAAGGGACCACTTCAAAAACTGCCAGAATACCTCAGTCATTGATACCGGAACATTTAATACCAGATCACGTGACTGCATAAGGCTAAGGACGAGCCGCACCAAAAGTGAGACGGGAAAGAGGCTTTTAGCTGTTTTGCTTCACAGAAATGGAACACACTCCAAGGAAAAGCAAAACTGGATACGTTGGTGACATAATCTCAATTTAATAATCTGGTAACGAACTTTTATACACACATCTCCACCTCCCTGGATACGTGGTGACATAATCTCAATTTAATAATCTGGTAACGAACTTTTATACACACATCTCCACCTCTATTTATTGTTTTATATGGACTTGTACACTTGTTTATTTTCTTTGTTTTTTTCTGCTTATATTGTATTTAAAACAGAGCGCCCATAAAAAAGAGAGCCCATCTCATCGGGCTTCCCTGTATAAATAAAGATAAAGATAAAGAAAGAAAGACATTGGTTTTGTTCTTAATTATATATTTTACATAGTACCTAGATTCTGCACTCTGCTTAGTCACAGCATCTCAAAATTTTACCTTTTTGCCAAAGGTCATCGTTACCATTAGCTTTATGGATCCATTTGCTTTATTATAGCACACATAACCTCAAACATCACATTGTTCAAAGAGAAATAAACTTGTTGAACACGCTCAGCACTGGCTCATGTGGATGGTGAGGGCAGAATAGAAGGAGGCTTTAATGGGGCGCCAGGAGAGTCTGGTTAAAAAGAGAGAGTGAGGCTTAAAAAAAAAAGAAATCCTTGTCATAAATTATTCAGTGATCGAATAAAGTTTATTACAATGAGGCTGGCAGATGCAATCATCGTCCACTGTGGGCTTAGCTAATTAGCCTGATCTTCCCCTGTAATATCATCCGAGGAGAGCTTTATGTCTTTATGGCCTAAAGAGGGGAAATAAACACAGCCACAGACAAATGTGACAAAACACAGCTGGCTAATTCCAAAGTCGATTTGTTGTGACAACAAATGTAACATGGAGGACACCAGGTTTTCTTCCTCTGGCTCTGCCTCTATCACCAGGGCACAACTAAATGGGATTAGCAAATACACTGTAGATACAAATTAGGCCTGTCATGATAACAATTTCTGAAGTATGATATATTGATGAAGAAAACATAGGCGATAAACGATAATATTTAATGCCATCATCACTGTAAAACAGGATTTACCCAATAACTGAACATGAGCTGCAATATACCAGTGAAACTCTTAATAAGTCATTTATTCAACTTTACTTTAAGTTATTTATTCAACTCTTTACATTCAAATCTTCAGGAAAGTACAAAAAGTAAGAAAAAGGTTCCAACTAGTACAAAAAGTACCCATGATAAATATTGACCTCAAAAATAATTGTTCCATCTATCATGTATTGAACAAGATAAAGGTGCTGATTTTTACAGTTTTAAAAACGAGAAAAAACAAACTGGTTCATTTTAAACGGGTTGCAGTGGTCCAGCGTTATCCCTCACTTACCTTACGCATTGCGAGCATCCTAATCATTCACGGCCATGAGTTCGCAACTTTCAGAGACGAGAGCGGAGTTTACGGTTTAAGCTAACAACAACTAGCATGCTAACCGTTCACTTCCTGATTATCAGAAAATAAAACGCTTTAGAATTAGACACAGACATACGCAGCCAACTCATTTTGCCACAATATATCTGTACTGGCACAAGACAATTTAGCTCAAATACATGGAAAGATGGGAGATGAGTTCAACGGCTTTTTATGAATGGAAAAACTGGACGACTATAATAGACACATTTACAGTTATGCCGGCCCCTATAATTTTCACAATGAGTAAAGGATTCAATTATTATTTTCCCTATACATATAAGTAGTAATCAAACGCATGGGGCACCAACCAACATAACCACAATTGCAACACAAAATGCTGCAAACACAGTAAGGAGCATGAATTGTTATGGTTAAAATATCATTTTCCCAGCTCTATAGTTCGCACTTCTACTTTACAAAACAGCCAAGAAAACTCTTAGCTCCCTTCTGCACATCACCGCCCACCCATGTGCGTCTATCCTCCACGCGGCGCGCCAACGGAGGAACCCAAAGTTTGTGGGCTGCTCATTGGAACACTTATAAATATGAATAAGGTTATGAGTCAACCAGAGTTCAGAGTTATTCAGAGTTATCCATGTGCTGGAGGAGGTACGTTAGAAGAATGCTCCCCCGAAGGCTCGTTGGTGCGGTTTATTACCCATCAGCCCCATAACCAGCTCTCCGGCTCACTCCTCGCTGTGGCTGCATCCTCTGCTCTAACAGCCAGTCCCCCTCAGTCCCTGCATGGTGATTCTCTCCCACTGTCTTCTCCTCTTCATGGCTGTGCGCACGAGGAGGGGTAATGATGGTGGGATGAGGGAGGGAGGGATGGTGGGATGAGGGAGGGAGGGAGGGACGGGGGGGAGAGAGGAGCGGCGCGTGACACAGGGAGCTCTGGCGCGTTGACTGCCAGCAACCGCATTAAGCCTCTGATGAGACATTGTCATCCAAGCTGTGATACTATGCGGTATTCTCCCATGTACGCCACTGTTAGAACTCACTGCTGGGGGTAAATTAAAAGCGTTGAAAGCATTTGTCTGAGACTTGGACAACAAACACATTGAAATGACATGTAATTACTTCAACTTTATGAAATGATAAGACATTAACGTGCAGCTGTACTGGCTTTTTATCATGTTGGTAACGTTGTATTATTTGGTGCTGAGTTTCTGAACCATAGTGTAGCTGTAGGACGCACTGTCTCTTATTCTAAACTTCAGGCCTTGTTTCACACCATCTTTGTAGAATCCTCAAGTTCTGATGGGCATGGAAGTGGATTAACCAATCAGAGAAATGTGGTCTATGGTTAGATAAGAAAGAAAATAGTTACACAAAGGGTCCAATGAGGTTCATCTGGTCTTCTGATAACTTATTTGAATTCACCTTAGTCTGGAAGTTGCCGTGGGCGCCGCCATTGGCATTCGGGTTGCGTTACTTTGCACGGGGCTGCCGATCCTGACAGTAAATAAGCTCTATCGGGACTACAAAGCCGTTTTACAGCCTCCCAGAGAATCGGTGCAGTGTTGATTTGTTGATCACATGAACATAGAACGTTTTACACAAATCAACCTACTTTATACCATATTTTAGCAGCAAAACTTTTCCCAAATTCTCCATTGAAATTAATGGGATTCCCACTTAATCGAAAGTTAAGCGGGAATCCGGAATAAGGTCAATAGATTCTTTTTCCAGACCAAGGTTTTGTTTGTTTTCATACCTGACAGTTTCGCTCTTCCTCACATGGTGCTGACGTCCTGCTTCCACCGGTAGGAAGACAGCTTCAAAAACCTGTTTAAATCAGCTGACCGGACACGTCACAGCAACATCACGTGACCAAACTGAGGAAGAGCTGAAACTGTCAGGTATGAAAACAAACTAAACCTCGGTCTGACAAAAGAACCTATTAAAATAAATTATTGGAAGACCAGATGAACCTCACTGGCCCGTTCTTTCTTCTGTCATCACAGGCCACATTTCTCTGATTGGTTAATCCGCTTGTCCATCCCCGTCAGAACTCGAGGACCCTACAAAGACGGTCTGGGACGGCAACATCACGTGACCATTCTGAGGAAGACCGTGAGTGAGCAGTCGAAACTGTCAGGTACGACTCAGAAACAAAGCAGACATCAAATGAAGAACTAACTAATCTGAGGTTAAATAAGTTATCCAAGAATATTGAAGAGGAGGGAGTCTGGTCCCAAACTCTCGTGATTTTAAACCTACAGTAGGAGGGGTTGGCTTGCCAGGCTAGAAGCACTGACCAATAATCAAGCTTCTAATCTGCTCTCATTCATATAGTCCACACAGCTTTTTCCTATTTTTCTATATATTAAAAAAACAAAAAAGTAACGTATAGTATTTTAACGATGCTCTTTTTGTTCTGGCAGTGCATTTCCTACCACACCTTTCCTCACAGTGTGTCATCTAATGTGTGTCGTCTTCCATTACTGCGTCGCCTCACTCACTTATGTCTCTCCATAGACAACCCATTAAAAATCAGCAGGGATTCGGATCTCTCTTAGAAATCGATGACTTTGACGAGCACGCGTTAACGATTTTTGACGCGGTGTGAATGAAAGTTTTAAAGGGCACAAAGGAAAAAAAGATTAAATTAGAGTTGAAAATATAGCAGCATCTTTCTCTTGTTGAATTCTTTGCCCTTCTCTCAGCCTATGTTTTTACTTTTTTATTGTATTTTTTTTTTGCTTTTTTTTTTTTGCTTTTGGATTATAGAGCACAAAGCATCTGCCAGTGGAGACAGCGGCAACACGAGCGTCGTTGCTATGACCCAAATACGGCAGCGGGGCGTTCTGATTGGCTGAGAGACGGAACAGGCTGGGAGGGAGCAGCACCTTTCAAATTCAAACATTTATATAAGTAACTAGAGGAAAATGGGGTCGGTAACACCATCCGCCCAATTGTCCATGTTTGCAATGTTTCTTACCACAGAAAAAAGTAAATAAACTGATGAAGTGAGTTTATATTCTGTTCAGATGTGCTGCACTTACCACTATAGGACAGGAGCACTGATTCTTGTGTGTACTTTCTCAAAAACAGACCTGGAGTTGTGTTTTGTTTTATTCACACATGTTTGAGTAACCCTTTGTTATTAGTCTGTCTACATCTCCAAAGCTCAAAATGCTCTGGTCCACCTTGTGATGTCATTTAGTGGTAGTTTTCAAGTTAACAGCTACCTTTTTACCTTTTGTTCAGTAGAGATTGGCAATTCCAGGGCTGAAATCATCCAAATGATTCTGGTGAAGGTGAATGGAGTTTAAAAACATAGTAGAGCACTTCCTCCATTACCACATCACATCACAAGGTGACAACAGAGTGTTTTGTATTAACGCTGACAGCACAAGGTGGAACAGAGTTTTTTTCTGTTTGAAAATATGCAGGGTTTGTGTGTTAAACACGTGTGAATGAAACAAAACGAAACGCCAGGTATATTTTTGATGAGGAAACAATATTATAACATAGATATATGGGCCCTTTAACAACTGAAATAAAGGCTGGAATATAGACTGTTAAACAAAGATTAACATGCAGTGAAAACATGTTTGCAGAGATCTAAACCACAGGGTTGGCTCATTTTATATGCTACAACTTCCGTTATCTTAGGTTCTTGTTGGTGCTGTGCCAGCTCTAGGTCATTTCAATCAAAAGTAACTTCCAAAGTGAATAAGCATGAGCTGAATCATAAAAACGTAACTGATTGATTTCATATTCGTTTGAGCATAATGGAGATTACTACAAATGTGGGTATATCTCAGTTGAAACAAACTCACATAACAGAATAAAAAATGAGTCTCAACCAAGTCCAAAATGTGTGTAGTCCCAGTGCGTCCGGCTATACGTCTATGAATCATACATTACTAGGAAACTACTTTACCTGGTACTGCCATTAGGGGACAAACAACATATAATGGCTGACCTTAGGGATTAGGTCAGATTTTTTCCTTTTTCCCTTTTGCAGAAACCTGAAACCACGTGAACGCATGTTATTTAACCAATGCTTTTTCTCTCACTATCAAACAAACCAAACCTTACAAAAGATACTCAGTCAACGCATTAATCATGTGAGAATCTGCATAATTCAAACAAACACATAGTTAGGCAGCTAAGTTATATGAGGTACTAAAGGCTTCAAAAGCAGTTAACGGGATAAAGAATTAAAAATTGCTCAATCATACTGTTAATTTCGAAGGTAAATTCTAGCTCCTCAGACCAGTGCTTTCAGAATGGACGATGGCTTTTGGACAGCTTCTGGAAAAATGAGGGATTACATGAACATAATTAATTAAACTGGGTTTAAGATGACGTCACGACATTATATAGGCCAAAATTATTTAATACAAATGGGGGGCAGCTAATATAAATATTGTTAAAATGTAGAATTTGGTTGTAATACAGTAAGTTCTTGGCTCTAGTCGCTAACAGAAATCATCAGGTTAGCATGAACATTTGTGCATTTACCTTTTGGACATCTTATGGACAAGTACAAAGTAATAGGGAAAGCTGGCTTCTGCCCCCCAACTGGGAGTATGATGTAATCACATTCTAGAAACTGAAAACCACCAATAATATCATATAAGAAAAATCTCCTTTTGATGTTAGTTCATGATTATTACTCAAAAAAACAGCTTGATTCCCAGGTTTCAGATGACATCACAACATTCTGTAGGCCAATAATATTTAATACATATGGGGGCAGCTGGTTAAAATACAGGTTTTTGTTGTAACACAGTGAGTTCTTGGGTCTAGTTGCTAATAGAAATGATCAGGTTCAACATTCGTGCATTTATGTTTTGGAAATTTCACGGCAAGGTACAACGTTATCAATAGGGAAAACTGGCCCTTGGGTATGACATCATCACGCTCTAGGATGAAATGAAAACAACCCGTTGTGTGAAATGAAGTCAAGCCAGTGGTCCCCGGTAATGACAGTTAATAGTTGTTGATAAAAGGCAAGCAAAATTATAGTTAAGACACTTGAACAAAATGAGCAAACCCATCCAACAAAAACACAAAATAGAGCTCTCCACTCTCTGTCAATCTCTTTTTCTTCTACGATGTAACCCTGTTTTCTGTGGCCTCCTGCAGTAGCGCTGGTCTTGCGGGGATGTGGAGTGAATACAACCACTTGGTCGTCTTGTCATCACTATAACTGTACGTACTCTCCCACCGGGCGAGCCTATAGAATACTAAGTGAGTCACAGCCATATCGAGTGTTAAATGAACGAGTTGGAGCAGCACACTGCTGCATTAGGTGGGCGGCTGTGGTGTCAGTGACGTCGTACTCAAATCCCTTGTGCGTAATCACCAAGTTTCCACAATGAGGCGGCAGGGACCACAATTACTATGTATAACGCATTTTTCTTTGCATAAAAACATCACCGAAAATCAGATAACTAACAGTTTCAAAGCACCACAATGTGATCACAAGGACACCTCGTTTTTTGTCTTCCCTCGTCCCCCTCTCGTCCCCATCTCCCTCCCCCTCTTCCTCTCCCTCTTCCCCCTTCTCTCTCTCGCCCATCCCCTCTTCCTCTCCGTCCTCCTTTTCCTCTTCCTCTCGTTTTCACTCTTCCGCCCCTTCTTTCTCTCCCTCCCCCTCTCTCCCTCTTCCTCTCGCTCTTCTTCCCCCTCCCCTCTTCCCTCTTCCCGCTCCTCTTCCTCTGTTCCTCTCCCTCTCACTCCCCCCCCTTTCTCTTTCTCTCCCTCCCCCTTTTCCCTCTTCCTCCCTCACTCCCCCCTTTATCTCTCTCCCCCTTTCTCTCCCTTTATCTCCCCTCCCCTCCCCCTCT
>JACM01006240.1:0-18240 GCA_000787095.1 Periophthalmodon schlosseri
TGGCAACCCGTGAAGCTTAGTAACTTAAATGCGTTTTGGCGGACTGTGACCTAATATCTCCTCGCCTTTTCGCCTTGTTTGGACATTACTGTGAACAAGTGACACGTTTTACATAAAGTAACGGAGCAGAATAAGAAAACTGAATTTCTGATAGATACTTACGATACTTTATTGGCAATAGCTAAATAAATGACGGACACATTTTCGCCAATTTTCTTTCTCTTTGGTGCGAAAAATGACAGCGAACATACAGCCCTAACACCCATGTGCATGTCGTCAGCGCAACGGACTAAACCAATGTGTAACAACAGGGAGGGGTGGATCGGTTTTTCATTTTCAGACTTATTTAATGACAGTGAACTGTGTGGATACTGTATACATTCTGATATATAAATAGGTTTTACCATAATTTGCAATTTTTTATAAAGTGTTAATGCAAGAGGAGAGGGGGACAGGAAGAGGGGAGAGGGGAATGCTAGTCAGCAAAGGGGGGGTTCAGGCCCCCGCCCCCCCGTGAGGGGGACGGGAGAGGGGAGAGGGGAATGCTAGTCAGCAAAGGGGGGGTTCAGGCCCCCGCCCCCCCGTGATTTCCGCCTATAAATGAATGGGTGAATATAGGAGGATGGGAGGGCATCTGAGGGCATCTGACACACAGGGATACAGGAGGATGGGAGGGTATCTGACACGTATGATTTTTTTTTTTTTTTTCCAGGTGGCATTCCTCTGTTGCTTCTCTGCATCTCTCAGTCCTCCTCTTCTCCCCCCTCCTCCTCCTCCTCCTCTCCCCCCTCCTCCTCTCCCCCCTCCTCCTCTACCTCTCCTGGATCCTTCTCTCCCCCCTCTACTCCTGACAGTACTACTACTACGAGTACTTTTACTAGTACTTCCACTACTGCTTCCACCTCTTCCATTGCTCCTGATTCCAGTCCTGGTTTTGAATGTGCTCAGTCTGCAGCCCGCGCTCTGCTGTACCTCTGCGACACGCCCGCCCATCGCCTCTCCCTCCTCTTACAGGTAAACTTTGTTTTTTAAATTTAAATTTAAATTTAAATTTTTTTGATAGGGACAGTTAAAACAAACATGAATACCATGTATTAATCGGATACAGGTATTAACAGGTCTAAACAGCATCTAAAAACACTCATTAAATACATGTACAGTATAAACTATTATGTCCAAAATCATTTCAACTGACAATATCTGTGTAATCCCTCAGTCGTCCAGGTCTAATCCGTAGCAAAAGAAAAATAAAATCTGTCAACTGGACAAATACGTTGTAGGAGTGAAGACGTGTTGCTGCTCATCCAAGCCGCTTCTTCAGTTCTGGTCAGATTACTGGTGGATAGTGCCTTATATCTATCTGAAGAGCTCACTACAGTGAAACTCAAAACACCTATTGTCTACAGTTTCTGTTTATAGCCTAGGTCTATTGTGCTACCCTGAGTGTGCACTGTGCCTGAGTCCTATAGCATAGTCATTCAAGCCCCTAATAAGTGATTTCACACCTATTAGCATTCTGGTTAGCCCTATTGTTTTCTTTGTTCTTTTTGCTTTGCTGTGGGTCTGAGGATGGAGTTATAGATGGGGGAAAGATGATGTTAGAGACCCCCATTCTTGTTCAAGAAGCAATTTCTGTTAGGAAAGACAATCCTTCCTTGAACTCCCCTCTCAAACCATTTATTTTCTTTGGCTAAGATTTGTACCTCACTATCTTCAAAGGAGTGGTCAGTGGCTTTGAGATGAAGATGTACGGCATACTAGGGTCCAGTTTGCAACGGTGGTACATTGGTACATTCTCTTATGGAGTGGCTGTTTAGTTTCTCCAGTGTAACACTCACTGCACTCTTCACTACACTGAATGGAGTAGACCACATTGCTTTGTTTGAATTTTCAGACAGTATGAAATTCTGGTCTATTTCAAACGTACAAACATTTTAAGACAGAAACTGATTCACCCAAATGGCAAAACCCCGAGCCACAAACAAAGCAATGTGGTCTACTCCATTCAGTGTAGTGAAGAGAGCATTGTAGAAACTAAACAGCCATTCCATAACAGAATGTACCAACACCATCGCGAGAGCTCCTCTGGACCCCAGTCCGCCGTACATCTCCATCTCAAAGCCACTAACCACTCCTTTGGAGATAGTGAGGTATAGATCTTAGCCTCTTTTTTTTTTAAATTTCATTTCATTTCATTTCATTTTTTAAAATTTTATTTATTTTTAAATTTTATTTATTTTTTAATTTAATTTTGTTTTTATTTATTTATTTATAATGGGACAATGCATGTTAATGGACATACATGGTACAACATGAATGTAAACATGCCAGATTGTAGCCAAAGGCTAATTTCCATCCGTAGTCCCAAGGGCTGGGGTCACAAAAGGGTAAAAAATATTCCCATAACTGCAAATTACACTCGTTGCACATTAAACTCATAGCATATTCCACTCATTGCATAGTTCCCATTATTGCACCATCCAAAATATTGCACATTCCATTCATTGCACAGTACCCATAATTGCACAGTTCCCATTATTGCTTCATACAAAATATTGCACATTCCATTCATTACATAGTCCTCATTATTTCAGTCCTATTTATAACTCCATCCTCACACCTAAATCAAAACAAGGAAAACAATAGTGCTAGCCAGTATACTAATAGGTGTGAGAGCACCCATTAAGGGCCTGACGGATTATGCCAAGTTAACGTATTTGTCCAGTTGACAGATTTTATTTTTCTTTTGCTATTCAACTGACAATAATGTCACACAGTTTAAAAATGTTTTTCCAAATATATTCAAATGTGTTGTGTACTTAAAGCCTCACTGTGAAACATTTTACTCAAAAAATCGACTAAAATTAAAAGCATGTGTTTTGTTTTGTTTTGTTTTCATTATGGATATTCTTACTTAAAAACACATAAAGACAAGCTTCCTGATTGTGAGCGGGCTCCACAAACGTGACTTTTATTTGGACTGGAGGAGGGTCTCATCCTGCTCGTTTCCATGGAAATGTTGTTCTTTTGGCTATAATATTCCGCAGTATAGCTTAAAATTGGTCTGTCTCCATGGAGAATGTTCTAAAGTATGGGTTTAATTTTCTATCTCCATGGAATCATGAATCACTCCAAATACAGCTAAATGAACAGAAATCACTAGAATATGATTAAAAGCTCTTAAAAGTTCAGTTTGCAGAATACAGTGCTGTGAAAAAGTATTTGCATTCATACTTAACTGTTTCAGATCATCAAACAAATTTAAATATTTAACAAAGATAACCCAAGTAAACATAAAATGCAGTTTTTCTGTGATGATTTTATTTGTTAAGAGAAAAATACTATCCAAATCTACATGATCCTGTGTGAAAAAGTAATTGCCCCCCTGGTTAAATGATGAGGTAACTGTGATTTAATCATATAAATGATGAGTAACTGTGATTTAATCATATTATTGTGGAAAGCTGAGCTCAATTTCATAGCCACACCCAGGCCTGATGCTGCCAGACTATTCAAATCAACAGAGCACACTTAAATAGAACCTGTCTGACAAGGTGAAGTAGGCCAAATTGAACCCAAGACATCATACCGCGATCCAAAGAAATTCAGGAGCAGATAAGAAGAAAAGTAATTGACATGTCTCAGTCTGGAAAAGGTTACAAAGCCATTTCTAAATCTTTGGGACTCCAGCTAATTGACATGTCTCAGTCTGGAAAAGGTTACAAAGCCATTTCTAAATCTTTGGGACTTCAGTGAACCTCGGTGAGAGCCATTATCCACAAATGGAGAAAGCAAGGTACAGTGGTGAACCTTCCCAGGAGTGGCCAGCATACAAAAATTACCCTAAGAGCACAGCGACGACTGATCCAAGAGGTCACAAAGTAACCCAGAACCAACACTAAACAACTGCAGGCCTCACTTGCCTCAGTAAAGGTCAGTGTTCATGACACTAACGGGATGCAAACTTTCCAAAAAGTTAAACTTTTGAACTTTTTGGAAGGAGTGCATCCCATTACATCTGGCGTAAAATGAACACAGCATTTGATAAAAAGAACATCATGCCAACAGTGAAACGTGATGTTAGTGTCATGGTTTGGAGCTGCTTTGCTGCTTCAGGACCTGGACGACTTGCTGTGATTGAAAGAACCATGAACTCTGCTCTTTACCAACAAATCCTGAAGGAGAATGTCCGGCCATCAGTTTGTGACCTCAAGCTGAAGCGCACTTGGGTTCTGCAGCAGGACAATGATCTAAAGCACACCAGCAAGTCCATTTCTGAATGGCATAAAAAAAACCAAAATGAGGGTTTTGGAGTGGCCTAGTCAAAGTCCAGACCTGAACCCAATAGAGATGCTGTGGCATGACCTTAAAAAGGCGGTTCATGCTCGGAAACCCTTCAATGAGGCTGATTTAAAACAATTCTGCAAAGAAGAGTGGGCCAAAATTCCTCCACAGCGATGTGAACGACTCATTGCCAGTTATCGCAAACGCTTGACTGCAGTTGTTGCTGCTAAGGATGGTTCAACCAGTTATTAGGTTTAGGGGGCAATTACTTTTTCACATGGACCATGTAGGTTTGCCTAAGGAGGTTCAACCAGTTATTAGGTTTAGGGGGCAATTACTTTTTCACATGGACCATGTAGGTTCAGGTGGCTTTTTTTACCATAATAAACTAAATCGGCACTTAAAACTGCATTTTGTGTTTACTTGTGAGTTATCTTTGTCTAATATTTAAGTTTGCTTGATCTGAAATGGCTAAGAGTGACAAAGGTGCAGAAAAAGTAAGAAATCAGTAAGGAGGCAAATACTTTTTCACAGCACTGTAGTTCCACTAGACTGAAAAACAGTTTCACAATCTGTCAAAGCCTCACCATATAACCTGCCTAATATCCGTCATATTGCACCCTGATCTGGGAGTTAATAAACTATATTTTGTTGGGTTTTTTTTAACGTGACAATGACCATAAGTAAATCTCATCTCATTGTCCTCTCTTCAGGGTGCATTCACGTCTCTGGCCCCTCTCCTCTCCCCTGACCTCCCCTTCGCCCTGCGTCGCTCCGCCCTCCGTGCCCTCCACGAGCTGACCAAGGGCTGTGGCGTGGAGTGTGCCCGGCAGGTAGTGCGATCTGGGGTACTGCCTCAGCTTGGAGCCCTGGCATCCGGAGACGAAGAGGAGGAGGCAGAGGAAGAAGAGGAGAAGACGATGGACGAACTGGCGCTGAAGACCCTCGCCAACGTGTGTGCTCAGGGCTGCCTGCGCCCCCTGGTGGGCTCGCTGGGCGTGATCCAGAGGTTCTGTGAGGAGGTGAAGAAGGACGCCCTGAAGTCCTCGGTGTTTTTCAAAGCTCTGTGTCTCTGCTGCAAAGAGGCTGTGAACAGAGCCAAAGTGAAGGACTGTGGAGGCCTGGAGCTGATCACTGGGTTCATAACAACACACCAGGACCACCCTCTGTCCAGGTAGAGCTACGCCTTCAGGGGTTAGGGCCATTATCATTAGGCATAAGCCAGTCTAGAGGAGCAGGCTTCACCATGCAGCTGCAGGGATGAACTGAACCTGTTTCAAAACAGCACCAAGTCTTAGCGATCACTTGATCAATAAGCTCCACCCTGTCTGTCTCTTAGCGCTGCAATGGCTCTGAGCAGCGCACAGACCCAGGCAGAGAGCAGTGCACAGACCCAGGCAGAGAGCAGTCTGACACTGGAGTCGGAGCTGGACTAGGGGCAGGTTGAGTGAGGTGTAAGAGTAGTAGGGAAATAGGAGGATGGGAGGGCATCTGACACACATCGATATAGGAGGATGGGAGGGCATCAGTAGTATTTAATGTTAGTAGTAACTTTTAGCCCTGTGTGTTCCTGTGTGCAGAATGGCGATCTGGGCGTGTGTGGACTTTGTGTTTGACGAGGTTGCCATGGAGACGCTGCAGGAGGCGGGACTCGTAGCAGCACTGGTGGAGCGGTTGGTGCGGCTGTGTAAAGGCTCCCAGCTCCCCCCTGGTGACGTGGCGCGGGACTGCATGGACTCTTTTGACTTTCCTCCTCCTGAAGAGAAGAAGGAGGCGCTGTGCTCCAACAGCTTCCTCAGCCTCAGGTAACAGACAGACTTATGGTCTTTAAAGGTCCTATATTACACAGAATTTACTCCTGTGATCTTTAAGTCATGTTATAATGCTGTTACCTCTTCCAAAACATACCTGGAGTTTTATTCACACATGTTTCAGTAACCCTTTTATTATAGTTTGTCTACATCTCCAAAGCTCAAAATGGTCCATTCCACCTTGTGATGTCATGAAGCAGTAGTTTTCAAGTTCCTACTTTAACCTTTTGTTTAGTAGAGATTAGTAATTCCAGGTCTGATATAATCCAAATTATTCTAGTGAAGGTGTATGGAGTTTAAAAACACAGTGGAGCACTTCCTGTATTACCACATGACATCACAAGGTGGAACAAAGTGTTTTCTGTTTGAGAGAAGAACTCAGCCTAAATATGCAGGATTTGTGTGTTAAACATGTGTGAATGAAACAAAACACAACTCCAGGTATGTTTGTGATGAGGAAACAACATTAGAACATTAGAACAGAGATCAGAAAATAGTGTAATATGGGGCCTTTAAAGTGCATATGATTGGTTTGGTGGATAGTCCCTGTGTTAAATATTTATCAGAGTTTTACATCAGTTCAGTGGCAGTTTGTGGGGAAAAAAGTTGACAAAAGTACAAAAATACAGGAAGTAGCGCTGAGTTGTAAAACAGAATTCCTCTACCTATGTCCCCAACACAGAGAACTCCATCCAAAAAGACATGAGGAAGACAGTTTAAACCTTCATTTAACTAAATAAAGCTGTTGTCTTTTATTTGCATTAATCTAATCAGAACTATTGTGTCATTTAGACACGTTTTGGCCCTTGTTTACATTATGGTTGCTAGGTAACGGTTATAAAATTACCCATAACGTATGTCATATCTGCTGCTTCTGGAGAACATAAACACCATATCCATGTCTTCTCTGTTCAGATAGAAGAGAAGCTCTTTTCTTTTGCATCTGTGAAAGGAATACAAAGAAATCACAGCTAAATGTTCTCCTTTTGCATTTATTAAAATAGTTAAACTTTTGTTTCAGGTCCTGGTTATTGTCTGAAGGCCTCATCTCATCTGAGGGAGATCTACTGGACTCCTCCTCCACTGGGGAGTCAGAGTGGAGCGGGCTACACCTGTCCTCTGCTCCACCTCCTATATCCACAACTACTGCTACTGCTGCTGCTACTACAACTACGCCAATTACTTCAGCTACTACTGCACCTACCTCCTCCACCAGCCTTAAGCCTCCTCTCCTCTCACCTGCCTCCTCCTCCACCCCAAATACCCAGGACCTCACCTGTAAAAACCCATCCTCCTCCTCACCTGTCTCCAGTTCACCCAAAACACCCGTCTCTCCATCGAAGTTCAAACTGGGCTCTCCTCAGCGCCGAAAAGAGCGAGACCGGGCGTCCATTTTGAAGTTCCCGATTGAGACTCCGCCCTCCGTGACCCGCCCGGCATCGTATCACCCGTACCACCCGGAGCCCTGGACGCCCGAGTCGCCCATCCTCCTGCTCCTGTCACGTTTCTCTCACGTTTCGGACCCGAGCACGGCGCTGGTGAACTCCGCCGTGATGTCGGGGCTGCTGCTCTACCTGACAACGCACCCGGACCCTAGCGCACGTTGCTTCAGGTTGCTCCTCAGGCTTAGCGAGAACCCCAACTGTCTACAGGCCCTAGTGCGGAGCGGAGCGGCAGCCATGATGCACTATCAGCTGTGCGGGAGCTGCGGCCCCGGTGCGGGGGGGAGCGGCAGCCATGATGCACTATCAGCTGTGCGGGAGGGGGGAGGGGGGACGAGCGACAAGAGGGGAGGGGGAAGAGAGAGAGGAGCAGAGGCAGAGCGCCCGCATCAAGGAAAAAGTCCGGCAACTCGGTAAGTGGGAGTTGATATGACAAAACTTAAGTGTGTTCACAATTGTCCCTGTTGGGTCCTGGTTTGAGCCCAGTTTAGTCCTGATCTAGTCCTGGTTCCTGGTTTAGTTCTGGTCTAGTTCAGGATTATTTCAGAATTTAGTCCCAGTTTAGTCACAGTATTGATCTGGTCAGTAGGAGGTAATAAAGGCATGTTCATACGCGACTGGGATTGGTTAAAACCACCTGTCACTCACTCAGAGCTTAACAGAGGCTGACCAATAGGAGGAGTGGCTGGGTGTCTTATGTTTAAACATGATGGAAGTAGCCAGCAGCCTTGTGCACAGAGCCAATTTATGACAGCTGATGACGGGTTACTGCCATAGACTGCATATATAAATGGACATTGCTAATCTGCTAGCCGCCACGTTCCAAGAAGGAGGTGATCATGGGCGCACTTCCGGCTACATCGACCCTGGCTCCAATTCACTTTACACTGAAAAACTGTCCCCCCTCTCTTTGTAATTGGTGCTGTCAACCTTGTCATTTTCTTGTCTTAAAATGTTCATATTGACCATTGAACATTAATAAGAGACAAATCAGCTGGCTTCTTTCCCCGGGGTCCCTCCCGCCAGCATTAGCAACAAGTTTGATTGACAGCGTTGCTACGTGCGGTAAGAGGCGTTACCTTCAACAGCTTTGCTCCAGATTGGCTCTTTGGTTGCTATGATACCTGCGATTGGAATTCCAAATATGGAACTCACCCCTATAACTGCTCTGGCCTCGATGAGCTTCATTTGACTGGAGCCGAACGCTGTGGGTGACGCCACACTCACTTAGTCCACTTCTTTATACATTCTATGGTTACTGCTACTTAACTTATGTAAAAGTATGATGCATATTTACCTCAGTACTATCGCACCAAACCAAGAACTAGAACAACATTAATCTACCAAATGCACTTTAAAAATTGTTAGCGTCGCTTTAAACACACTGATCTGCTCTGTGTCTTCCCCTGCAGGTCAGAGCCTCCTGTCTAACCTGCAGCTCCAGTCTGAGGGGGCCTTCGGAGCTGGCGTCCTGTCCCACCTTCTCTTGACTGGGTCTGAGTCTGACCGGCTCCACAGCGCCCTCTGCCTGCCACTGCTCACCAGGTAAACCACCACACACACTGCTCATGTGCACATTTAGACACACACATGTTATAAAACGACAAAAGGCCAGAACTAACACAGAGCATGAGGGAGGATGGATGGAAATGTATTTAGACCATGTCAGACCTGAATTAAAGACTTTACTAAAGTTACCAACGCCACCTTCTTGTCTCCATAGAGATGTTAGTTATTGGTATTAAATCTTAAATTTTTTCAGTTAGATGTGTTTTATTGCTCAAACGCTCTAGTTGGAGCCTTTGCATTTGAGGCAGACGCCTGAAACTTGTCAAGGAGCTGTAAATTAAGGCGAAAGTTCACATTTTTTAACTCAACAAATGTGGGAATGCTCAAGATGCAGCACCATAGACGGTATAAAGAAGTGGAGTAAATGAGTGTGACATCACCCCCTAGCATTTGGCTCCAAATGAAGCTCATTGAGATGAGACATACTGTGGAACATTGCAGACAAAGCAATAGACAAGTAGATGACGGACCCTCCACAAGAAAAGTTACAAAGTGGACCTTTAAAAAATGACTTTATATTTATTAAACAGTTAAAACCTTTAACAGCGCTGCATTTAAAACAGTTAAATTAATAATAAAATGTACTAATAATTCTTGTTTCCCTTCAGTAACAAGGCTCTGTTGAAGAAGCTCCTATTGGACGGTGGCGGTCTGCAGTTTGCTCTTCAGCCTCTTGGGGGTGACACTGAAGACGACTCTCCAAAGTGCCCCCTGCTCTACCTCCCCCTGCTGGCCGGCTGCCTCACTGCGCTCACCTCAGGCTTAAAACCCTCTGGCCAATCAAGCTACAGTCAGACCAACCCCGACTCCGCCCAGATCTGGTCTCCTCCAATCAAAAAGCCCCGCCTCGCCCCACCCTCCTGCCCCTACCTCACCGCCACCTTCGACCTCAGCTTCCTATTGGACAGTGGCGAGACACTATCGGCCAATCGCAATGCTGTATCTGGGGAAGACAGCTCCAGCAAGTATTTCCAAGCACTTCTTAACGGAGGGTTTGGCGAAGCTAGCAGCAAAGACGCCATCCCCATTAAAAATGTTAGTGCCGCAATGCTAGCTCCCACGTTGCATCACCTCCACGGCTGTCGCTTAATCGCCACGGCAACAGACAGCTGTCACACTTTAGATGGTTTGGTGAGCAACGAGATGAGCGAAAACGATAAACGGTTTGAAGAAACGCATCTTGGCAGAGCGATGGTCGGCGCCTGTCGGTTTTTAGTCACTGATTTGCAGAAAGAGTTGGAAGAAGTTTCCATTGGTTTGCTCACTTCTGGTTTGGACCATTTTGAAAAAGACAAAAGTGAAATTTTACATTCTGAAATAAACGCATGTCCAGATTCGAAGCCTCAAAAGCGAAAATGCACCGACAAAACTTCACCTAACCGACAGGCAGACAGTTGGATTTTGAATCGTCTTCCTCAGATGTATTGGTTTTCTCAGAGGTACAGTTACTCCGATCTAGGGCGCGCCTGCCTGTCTGTCCTCATGGTGGCGCCGTTCTCTCAGGCCCAGGTAGCAGAAGGGCTCAGGAGCCTGGTGCAAGAGGCGGACTGCATTCAAACTCTCAAAATGGATTTGGTGAGATTAGTGACAGAGGTTTTGAGCTGCAAGGGATGATTAAATGTTAACTGTTAAAGGCCCCCCCCGGTTCTGGAAGTAAATGTCCCAGTCGTTTTTCATGACCATAATTTTATGTCAAATCTGTTTCTGAAACTTTATAAACACAAACTTATTAAAACATTTAGCCGAATCTTCCATTTTAAACCTTTGTTCATGTTTGAGTAAACATTAATCTCTTATTTTCAAGACATCGTTTTGTCGATTTACCCTCGTTTTCACCTCCACCGGTGCACGCCCACTGTGATGTACACACTTCCTTCTCCAGTTTTATTTTCTTAATCGGTGAGGTTACTCGTAGATTTCCAGCAGCATCACGTAGTCATTTTGGTATAAATGAAAAAAATGGGCTGCTCACTAGTGTGATGTGCAGCTATCCATAGGGGGCGCCGACAGCATGCAGCGCTTTGTTGTGATGACGTTTACGGTGACGTCAGCTCCCATTGGGCACCGCAGTTTTCTAACGCAGAAGTCAGCGGACTTGTTTCTTTTATTAAGTCGTTTTAGATTAATATTGTGATTTAAAATGTGTAAATTATAACATAATGATCCACAGGAGTCAGAGATTATAACTATAGAGCGACACAAGCACAATAGGGCTGATTTAGACTTTTTATTTGAAATCTGTTTCTAAAACTTTATAAACCGTTAAGTTATTAAAGCATTTCTCAGAATCTTCCGTTTTAAATGAGCTTTTTGGACTTAAAACAACTGTTATGGACAATAGTTAGCACGTAGCTGTTAGCCTCTGCGATGCCTTTGGACTCTTAATATTTTCATTTTTCCAAAAGTCTATGGAATGGAAAATTTACTTCCAAAACCAGAGCGGACTTGGGCGGGACTGTTGAGTGTCATTACGCAAAACTGACTCTTGTGAGCTTTTAGCCATGTTATAATGTTGTTACCGCCTCAAAAACATACCTGGAGTTGTGTTTTGTTTCATTGACACATGTTTGAGTAACTCTTTATTATTAGTCTGTCTACATCTCCAAAGCTCAAAATGCTCTGGTCCACCTTGTGATGTCATATCTTCTGGTGCGACTAGGAGTGAAGTGGTTTCAATGAGGCTAAAACAATAGATGTATCTTCAAAGTTTGTAAATTCCAAGACTGCAAATGGTCCAAAAGATTCTAGTAAAAGTGTGTGGAGTTTAAAAACACAGTGGAGCACTTCCTGTATTACCACCTCATGACTTCACAAGGTGGAACATGCAGGCTTATTGTGTTAAACATGTGAATAAAACAAAACACAACTCCAGGTATCTTTGTGATGAGGAAACATTATAACATCAGAAATCAGAAAATTAACGTGGGCCTGTTACAAAATACTGAAAAAAAATATTGATAGGAGTTAAAATTATTCAAATTACTTAAATAAATCTTGATTTGAGGGAAAAAAAGGGAGATTTGAACTTATTAGACCTGTTACTAGGTATTTCTAACCTTCATTCTATATCCCTGCGTGTCAGATGCCCTTCCGTCCTCCTGTATCCCTGTGTGTCAGATGCCCTTCCTTTAGATCTAATAAGTAAAATTTAAATGTTTCAAATCAGGACTCACTGTCATTTTAACTCCTGTAGACAGTCGAATGGTTAAGATGAAATGTTTTGGGGTTTTTTCTTACAAAATCTGAAATTTCAGGTTTTTGATGTAAATTCTCTGCTGATGATTGATTTTCCAGCCTGATAAATCTGTGTTCTGATTCACCCGTAATATTTGGTCATAAATGTTTTTGTTTTTTATATTTTAATTTAATTTAATTTGAGTTTATGTAAAGAATAATCAGGTCTTGTTTTTGTACAGAGACGTTATGAGAAAAGTGTCACATGAAAGTATGGATAAAACGAAATATAAGTTTGAATTTTGAGTTGTTGTTATTTCATCTCATTTAAAGGCACAGATAGGGAAAATCCAGACTGACATCTCAGGAGGATATGGATCTGGTGACCACTCCTTCAGTCACGTCAACCAAACTATAGACTGTATAAAGAAGTGGACTGCGTGAGTGTGATGTCACCCACAGCGTTCAGCTCCAGTCAAATGAAGCTCATCGAGTCTAACAGTTATAGGGACCAATTTGGAGCCAAGTTCCATATTTGGAATTCTGACCACGAGTATCATAGCAACTAAAGAGCCAATCCGGAGTGACCTCGGGAAAAAAAGCATCTGGTTTGTCTGTTATGTTCATATCTTGATTTAGAAACAAAATGGTGAAATAAGTAGCGGGTTAATACGAACATTTTCAGGTCAGAATGACGAGCCTGACAGCAGCAGTTACAGAGAGAGGGGCCACAGTTGTTCAATGTAAAGTGAATTGGAACCAGAATCAATGGAGCCAGAAGTGCGCCCATGATCACTTCCTGTTTGAAGTTCGACGGCTAGAAGGTTAGCTATGTCCATTTATATATACAGTCTATGTTGTGCAAACAGATTTGTTTATTTTAATGACACATGATATTTTTGCCCTTTCTTTCTCCGGGGTATTATATTAAAGACTTCTATGGGGTATTAATTGTAACATATAACATATTTAGATCACCATGTTACCTTTTATTGTTTTGAAAATGCTTTATTCACCAAAAACAACATCAACATATTTTATAAGTTTCACTCTCCCTTTGTGCTCCATGCTAAGTCACTCCCCCTTCAGAGCGCTATCACAACACAGTGTTCATCCCACTAATGAAACTACTGCACATCAAATCAGGTTTGTCAAGTTGCTGTGTACAGTTTTGTATCATGTTTTTGTATATTTATGGAGAATTGTCGTGTGGGAGCATGGATGATGTAAGCTTGTGGGCGGAGCCTTCTACAAGCTCGTACTTCCAACAGTAAGGAGGGTTTGAATAGATTACTCAAACATGCAAGGATGACATATAAAGCCTCTTCAGGCATGTTTTTGATGAGGGAACATCATTATAACAGGGAGAAAGCTATAAAAATAAAAATAAAAATAAAAAAAAAATCACTCTAAATACAACTTCAGAGGGGCAATGAGAAGGAAATAACTATAAGATGGTTACACTGTAAGTCTGCTTTAAAAAATCACATGTAAGTTCAGTCTAAACTCTCATTTGTACAAAAGAACCTTTGAAAAGAACAAAACCAGCAGCAGATTCTGTACAGTTTTTATTAGTGTTATAGTGTTCAGTTTTACATCAGGCAGTGAATGCATCAGTAGAGGAGAGCTAGTTTAACCTGAGCTCAGACTTGTATGTGCCCGGATTACAGCAGCAGAGGGGAGCTAGTGTGTTAGCATATTATGTCTGTTCAGATGCCCTCCCGCTGGCTGCTCAGTGGTGGGAGCTCTCGAAGCCATCCGGCAGTGGATTGGTGTGAGGGTTATGGAACAGACTGTGATTCCCATCGCCCCACGGAAACTTCTGCACAAACAAAACCAGAAAAATCACATTCAAAACGTCACAAAAAGGGCGTGTTTTGCTTCTATGGGGTATTAAAAAGTGGGTATTTTACTTCTATGTGGTATTAACTGTAACACATAACATATTTAGATCATCATGTTACCGTTTGTTGTTTTGAAAATGCTATATTTGCCCAAAACAACATATTAACATGTTTTATAAGAATCCCCCCTCCCTTTACACATCACATCAGGTTTGTCAAGTTGCTGTATACAGTTTTGTATCATGTTTTTTTGTTATATTTATGGAGAATTCCTGTGTGTCGTGTGTGAATCGATCTGCCCTGGTCCTCAGTGTTGTCTCTGCAGATGGTTCTATTCATCATATAATAATGGCCTCAGTACAGATATGTTGCATAAGCATCTCTTGAGGTCAAAAATAAGTCTGCTGTGTCCTGTCTGCATCTAATGAGATTTGTCATCCACAAATCAGGAAGTGTGTGTCAGCATGCTAGCTGTTGTTAGCATTACCGTGACGGCCAAACTCTGCTCTGGCCTCTAAACGTTGCGAAAAGTGCTTATAAACTCATTGTGGTGAATAATTAGGATGCTCTGAATGCATAAGGTAAGTGAGGAATAACTTTGGACCACTGCAAATTGTTTAAAATGAACCAGTTCTGTTTTTCACTTTTTTTGGACAGTAAAAATCAGGGACAGCACCTTTAATGCAGCTCTACGGTCATAAACACAGACACTCCCACCCACTCCTTTCATTGGTCAGTCTCTGAGTAAGAGGCAGGTGGGTTTAACCAATCACAGTGAAGTGTGAAGTCTCAGTAGAAGCGGACAGCTTCAGTTACCTTTCGTGTTTCTGTCGTCCTCCGTGATGTTTCTGTTGTATCTCATTTTAAAACAATATAAACCTCTTTATTTATTTTGTGAAGTAAAAACAGCAGCATTATTCTGACCTTGGTGCGAATGCGCAGATGAGAGAAAGGCACGAAGTCGTTCTCGTGGGAGTGTTCACTTTTGAGGTAGGCGTTGACCATACAAACAACCACGCCTGGGAACGCCACCACGAACGACAGGATCTTCCACGTACGAGCTGAGGAGAGGAGAGGTAAACAAATAAACAAAATAACATCTACGAGCTGAGGAGAGGTAAACAACAAACAAATAAACAAAACAAAACAACTGATTCCATGCAAATAGAAAGCCATACTCCAGAACATTCTCCATGGAGATGCATTTTATGCTATGCTGTGGAATATTATAGCTAAAGGAACAACATTTCCATGGAAACAAACAGGAGGAAACAAGGTTTGTGGAGATGCAAGCCCCCTCTCAGTTTCTCAGTGCAATAAAAACAACAACATTAAAAACATGCTTTTATTTAAGTCTATTTTTGGCTGAAAAGTTACACACTGTCTCATTATGTAAGTATTACTTTTAGTGTGATTGTCTCTGTACCTCCGCCCTCATGTCCCGCCGAAGCAGACGCCGCCGCCAGCAGCCTCCGAGCTGCGAGCGCTCCAGACGACACAGACATCTGAGAAATGAACCAGAACAGAAACTATAAGAGAATGTACTGTCTGTACAACAAGAGCCACATCTGGGAAAGAAAACAAGAACATAGACTGTCACTATATGTGTCCGACCCACAGGACGCTCTAGAACCGTGACAGAACCCAGTATGAGAGAGATCGGTTTTATCCACAGCAAGACCTCAGCCTGCACCAGGACAGAACATAAACACAGACACAGCCCGTCCATGGGTTTCAGAACGATGACAATCAAGGACCTCTGCCACAGGGACTCACATTTTAAAACAAAATATTACATCTTATGAATGGGGAAAAGTCCTCAAAATGTTTCATATAACAAGAAGCTGAGCCCCATCAATAGAGTTGTTAAGTGTGATGTCACTTCCAGAGCCAAAACCAAGATTACAACAGTTGTGAAGTTGGCAGTTGGACCCGCAAGTGACATCATCACTTAACAACTCTATAAACAATGCTGCAGTCCATTTATGCTCGGAGGTCAGGACTCGGAGGTCAGGACTCGGAGGTCAAAACTCAGAGGTAAGGACTTGGAGGTCAGGGTTCAGAGGTTCAGAGGTCAGGACTCGGAGATCAGGACATGGAGGTCAGGACTTTGAGGTTAGGACTCTGAGATGTGTAGGTCAGGACTCGGCGGTCAGGACTTGGAGGTTGGGACTCTGAGGTTGGGCCTCGAAGGTCAGGACTTTGAGGTCAGGACTCAGAAGTCAGGACTCTGAGGTGGGGAGGTCAGGACTCGGAGGTCAAGACTCAGAGGTTCGGACGTCAGAACTTGGAGGTCAAGACTTGGAGGTCAGGACTCGGAGGTCAGGATTCTGAGGGCATGACTTGGAGTAACATTTTTCTCAGAGTTTTTGTGTTAAGTTGTACAAATAATGAGCAGTACATTACAGTATATGTACAGTACCTCCTAAAACTAGCAATAAAAACTCTGAAGTTTTCAAATCTCCCAAAATGATTAGTTTCAGTTCATTTATGAACCCGGACACCGATAGTACAACTGTGAGTTATAAATCAACAGAAGCAGGGGGACAGTATGTAGCAACTAAAGGCAAAACAACACAAGTATGATCAGCATTTTAACTGTCAAACTTTTACCCACACACAGGGAGCAGCCATGTTGGATTTTCTAACTCGGAACCAGCTCAGGGTCCTGAAATGTTGCCCAGGTTCCTGAGTACGAATTCCGAGATGGCGGGGTGATCCAGTGTAAATTTATAAGTCAGAACATGGAAAATCTGACTTCCAAGGACAACTGGAATGCAGCACAAGACCAAGAGAACGTTCTCTCTGTTTCATCAGAACATTCTGACAAAGTGCTACAGCTGCTCTGGATCAGACTGATTCCTGCACTCACACATTCTTTTAAGGTGATTCTTAAAGCTGCACTATGTAACTTTTCTGGTGGGTGTGTTACTACCTACTTGTCTCTATGGAGATGCTAATGCAGCTAATGCATTGCCTGGAATGTTCCACAGTGTAGCATTAAATATATCTTTCTCCATGGAGACAAGGAGATCACAGTAGAAATGCATACTGTGGAACATTTCAGGCAAAGCAATAGCATCTCCATGGTGACAAGCAGGTGGTAGACCCTCACACCAGAAAAGTTACATAGTGCATCTTTAAGAAAATAAGATAAAACTAATATTGAAACCAGCCGTACTTTGAGAAACTTAAAATAAGAAATTTTCAGAGTACTTTTCTGGCAGCATACTTTTCATACTTCAGTAATATTTGTATTAAAGTAACAGTACTCTTACTTAAGTAAAAGTTGTGGTTCCTCTTCCCACTGAGTAAGTCTAAAGCTTGTCGACATAAAGCTGACTTGAGCTTTATGTCAACAATATGAAATTATTTGAACATTTGTGTTTCTGGCTCCTTCAGATATAATTTAGTTTGGATCATTTTTATGGCTCTTTGAAAATACCACAGTTTGTGACTTATTTCATGTTTTGTCACATTCACCAAACTTATAAATCAGATGTCAAGTCCTGACAGTTACTCTTTAAGTTAGTCTGACTTTGGTTTTATTTTTTCCAAATACTTTTTCACTCTTAACTGGACCCCTATTTTGTACTTCTACTTGATTATTTTGAAGTAACATTACTCTTTTTAGTACAGTTTTTGGCTCCTCTACCATCTCTGTCCAAAAGTAAACTAGTGTAAACTCTATGATCCTCTTCTAAAACAATCTGTATGTTTCAGAATTCACTTTGTCTGTTTGTGTCTAATATTTCATTGCTCACTTCAGGTCAAATCCAGGCCCGTCGTCCAGCTGCTGTTTTGTGTCACTGTTTATCGCAAATCAAATATAATAAACTCATAAATATATAAACTTCTCTCTTACCTTCTCTGCAGCAGGAGGAGCTCAAAACTGCACGACTTTTCTGGGTAAATTTGAAATAAATATGATATTTTTGTAAATGTTGGTCCCTGTTTTTATTCAGTGGATTTTGCCCTTGAGTCTGTCCTGGTCTGAACTCTGGCTCCTCCCTCTCTGCTCCTGTACCTGAGCCAAGTTTGGATATATTTAAACAAGTGTGGCAACAAGACACAGGCGGGGGGGAGTACAAGTACAGGAAGTAGAAGTACAAGTAC
>KN484575.1:313-22950 GCA_000787095.1 Periophthalmodon schlosseri
GGGAACGCCTTGGGGTCCCACCGGAGAAGCTGGAGGACGTGTCTGGGGTGAGGGAAGTCTGGGAGTCCCTGCTTAGACTGCTGCCCCCGCGGCCCGGCCCCAGATAAGCGGACAAAAATGGTTGGATGGATGGATATATGATGTGAGAAGACACAACTAGATATTTTTGGCCATATACTACAATTGTGCATATTGGGAAAATATTCATATAGCATATAAGTCATTTCTATTATATGATGTGTATCAGCATTATCAATACCCATACAACTCACTACTACATTCATTTTAGAAGATTATCTTTGGGGGCTTAGGACAACCACATGCTACAAAATGGGCATTTTAACGAAGACCTATTGTGCTTGTGTGCTATATAGACAGCCATGGATCATTATGTTATCATTTGCACGTGATTTAAATTGCCATATTCATCTGAAACAACTTAATAAAAGAAACAAGTTCACTGACTTCTGCGTTAGAAAACTGCGGTGCCCAATGTGAGCTGACGTCACCGTGAACGTCACCACAACAAAGAGCCGTGCAGCTGTCGGCCCTTCCTATCTTGAAAATGAGTGATTAACGATTGCTCAGACATGCACGAATCACTCCAAAAACAACTTCGAGAGGGTAAATGAAAACATGGTTAAAAGCTCTGAAAAGTCCAGTTTGCATAATAAGTTCTGGTTTAAACTTTGCATGGGGCATTAAAACCTTAAGACACAAGGACTCAAACTATTTCAAAGACAATATTTTAATAGTAATAGAAAAACAACGACTTTTGGTCCATTGAAATTTGGACAAACACAAGGTGCAACCACCAACAGTTGTTTATTTAATGCGTGATGTTTGTTGAACTGAGAAAAAGTATTCCTGACAACTAGTTATTTTCAAGTGTAAAGTATGATTATGCTGTAACATGCGATTAGTGCCAAATCACGCAGCTATGTTTTCATTTTATAAGGCTGTTCACAATGGATATACAGACCTTCTATAGCTCAAAATGGAGTCTTTTGCTTTGGCTAGCAAACATCTACTCACCACATTTATGGACGCATGACACTGTATGTGCATAGGTGAACATTACTTACCTTTATCTTCGACAGAGAAGTGGAAGAGGTCCGAGGTGGCGTTTTCATCATTGCGTAACACGTAGCAGATGCTGAGGTCGTCGATGTCAGCTGTGAGAAAAACATGGGTACAAACAACATGAGCACCATATGAACAGAGAAGGCAGCTGTAATGTATTCGCTTGTATGTGCACAAGAACGTAATGTGTTTTGGATGAAAATGCAGGTTGCTATAACCCACATAGACAGATGTGGTGCTGTGATTAATGGTATAATGCAAACAGAACCAGTGTTTAGTTTGAGAGGTTGTAATAGTGTGTGATGGTGTAACTGTGATGCATGCTGGGAGAGTAAACAACAACATGGCCAGAGGTGGAGGAAGTAAACCAAATATGTGAAGTAAAAGTGAGTTACCCTGTGTTATCTTGTAAATACTTTTAAGACCACAGCATCCATACTTATTCCACAACTACTGCCATTGGTACTTCTATGTACTAGTACTATCACTTCATGTATCAAGTAAAAGTACTGGGGGAATAGCCTTGAAAGGTTAAAGAGAAAAATATTTTGAAATTAATCAAAGTCCTCAAAACAATCAGTAAGCTATGTTTATATAGTTGCACATCTATTTCTATTATTAGCACTAATTTGACTATTACTGCACCTAATGCAATCCTACTAATTCAACTACTACTACTACGATTACTAGTACTTTTACAACTGTTGTACAACTAAATGAACAATTATTTTCTAGTTGTTTTTTGTCAAGAATATGACTCACAATGTGCTTTGTCCATACTGATGTGTGTCTAGCTGTCTAACTCTTTCTTTTTATTGTCATTAAGTTGAATTGTCATGTGATTTCTAAAGCCGTTCATGCTAAGTTTCACGCTGCTTTTAAAAATAGCCTCAAAGGCACTTTGAAGGCTGTTTATGACATGTTCTTAGAACACTTTATTTTCTGTCAAATTCTTGCTCAAAGATAGAAGTTGTCCTGCTTCACTAGTGTAACAGCAGGTCTGAATATCGCTCAGATCCCTGCTCCTTATCAGCAACAACCATTTTCTACCACAGCGCTTTCTGAAAGTTATGCATCCAGAACACAGAAGATAAGGGCTAACACTCTAAAATAAATAAAAAGTCAAAGATAAATCTGGTATTTTCAAACAGTAGATCACAAAAATGTCAAAAATGAAATCATATCTGCAGGATGAAAGAAAAACAAATGTTCAAATAATTTAATATTGTCAACAGTTTTGGTCATTTGCAGACTTACAATGGGGAAGAGTACCAAAAATTTACTGCAGTGTTGTTGCACTCAAAGTGTATTACTCAAGTTGGAGTAAAGGTTTTGTGTAAGAAAACTACTCTGAGAGGTACAATATTATTAATAAGTCATTTCATGAATGCCCCTACTGATACAGCTACAAATAGGTAAATAAATACAAATAGCTACAAAAAGTAAATAAACAAAGATCTACCATTACACTAAGAATATTTGGCATAACCATAATCCACTGGATTTATACAGCACCTGTGATGACCCTCAAAGAGCTTTACATTATTCACTCACTCCATATTAATGCCTCTACCGCTGTTATTATCAAACAGGCCTACATGTGGTCTATTCAAATGAGTTAAGCTAAGCTAAAGCTTGTTGTATGCCTGAGAAACAATAGAATAATTAAGTCATGTCCTTGATGTGACTTCTGAGACAATCTGTATGGGACCTGACCAACAAAAATGTTTGAAAAATCATCCGTAAACTGGAAAACTGTTAAATGTAGATGGTAGCGTTGACACATTTAAAAAGCAGGTGGATTTTTGTAAATGACAGACAGGACTAAGAATGTTAAAAACAGGATTTGTGGCCAAGATCTAGACTGACATCTGTTTTCTTGAATTACAGGGTCCTAGTTTTTTGGTTTGTTTTTTTTTTTTTTTTCCCACAGTACTCCACAAATGCCTATTACACTGAAAAAACAAGGAAAAAACCTGCTCACAACTTGAGAAAGGGCTTGGCCTCCGTGAACCAGCACCTCAATAATGGATGTCTGCGAGAGGAGGTTCATGAAAGTATAAACCCTTGACTTGGGCACGAAAGCCTCTTTGGTGGCTTCCTGTCACTGCAATGCTCTAGTTAGCTCTAAAAGATAGTGACAAATAAGCTAACATCCAACTTTTTGTCTCTTTTGGTCTGTGAATTTAAATTATATAAGCATTCCTGGGTGTTGGGTTGTGTAAATCTGAAATCATCAGGGTCAACCAGTGGGCATGCTCCTTATCAAATATTTAAAAGGAGCGCCTGGTGGGATGTGCTGAAATGGGACGGTAAATATGAGCTGGGGCTGTCTCTTTCACCTGACTGACTCCTCTGACAAGACGCTTCGCCATCTGAGTATCAAGGGCCTCAAATGTAGCCTTTGTTTCCAACATACAACCTCTATCCTACTCTATAGCATATCACACCTTGCCAATGCCTACTTCTTATCAGATCAAGCATGAGAAGGGGCACTACGTCACTTTTCTGCCGGACAGTACACCACCTGGTTATGTCATGTTAATGTTATTGCTCGGCCCAGAGTTGGACATTAATCTTATCCATATTCATTAGGCCTGTCACAATAATTACTATATCGACTTATCGTTCAATATATGAAAGCTGGAACAATATATTTTGGGGCTCAGTATTTATCGTGAGTATGTTTTCTTTACAAAAATGAGGAGATTTTGGATAGTTTTGTTGTAATACAGTAAGATTTGAGCTGTAGCAGGTTGAATAAGTGACGTCTATGGCTAATTATTGGTTCATTCTGTCATTTATTTGTTGCAGTTCAGGCCTCTTAATGATACTGCCTATTTAAAATGGTTTACTAAGATTATCTTTCTTTCTTTCTTCTTTCTTTGTCAGGGACCATGTACAAATGCATTAATTTTAAAGAAAAGATGATTTGTACCAGATTTAGCTACTGTTACTTTCCATCTGCAGCCCCTGGACAAGTGAACACACATTAAAAATACACATTTCATTACAATTACATTATAAGACTATCAGTTCATCATTAACATCATCAACAAATACAGTAACGTTATTGTTATTGAGTCAGCTGGATAAAGTAGTTTCAATATTATCGTTTATTGCAGTATCTCTCTGGAGCAATATACCGTGCTTCAAAATATGTTATTGTGAAAGGCCTAATCTCCACTAAGACCAACAGATGGCGCCTTCAGGCTAAGTTACAAGTCAGGTCTGTGAAGTGGTGAGCCCACTTACAGTAAGCATTCATGTTTTTCAAGGTATTTCCAGCAATGAAAACACTAAACACAAAATGCAAGATCTAAAAGTACCCAGAAAAATTCCATAGTGCACCTTTAAGTGACATGCTTAATGCTTAGTGCTGTCTCAAAGCTAAAGTTTGAACCCCACAGTGGTGTCTGTAACCTACTTCACTATGGTAAAATGTCTGTTGTGTAATGGATTCAGCTCTGTGCATAAATTTGTGTAGCGGCTGTGTGCATGAAACTTTTAGCAGTCACATTCTTAGAAAAGTCAGCAAATTATTTATCTTTGTCTTCCTTTTAAAGTTATTTGAATGTCACAAACACATATTTGCTTCTAAACACAGCTTCTGTTTTTTCTCACCAGAATTTTACATTTATAATTGTACAAAACGTTTCATTCAAAGCTTAATGCTGCAGTTTATTAGTCAGAGAGTTTAGAAAGTGGATTTATAATAATTCATATTTGTGATCAATTGTCTTGTATCTTACTAATTGGGATGTCACAATGTCAAATCTTATTCACAATTATTAACACCAGGACAAAACAGTGAAGTTCCTAACATACTTTCATTCACAAGTCTAAAAGATTACCATACTTCACATATGGGTTTGTTTTCAAATATACATGTATTGCATTGTAACTGAACTGAAATTAAGTGATTTTTTCTTTTAAAATGTTTGTGACTTGTAGTTTGTGTTTCATTATTCACAGCACTCTGCCTTTACTCTGCATTTCCTTGCACTAAAAGTTTGTCCTTCTTACCTTGTACCTGCTTTGTTCAGTCTGTGTTTCTGTGTGTGTGCCAGGAGCAGGTGGATTTTGTTGCTTGTTCAGATAAGTGCCTCATCATGGTCTGAAATAGTGCATTGATTGCGGTGCTTTACATCTCAATCAGACACATTGTTGTGGCAATTTAGTCGGCAATATCAATAAACAGCTCGGCCCACTTAGAAATAATGTTTACACAGATCAGGAGACGCAGATCAAGAGACGCAGATCAGTAGACAGAGCTCAGAAGACACAGCTCAGGAGACACAGCTCAGAAGACTGATAAAAGAGCACTAAATGTAATTATTGCAGCAAAAAAGACATGGTCAGAAGACTGTGGCACAATAGCTAAAAGAACTGTATTATTTTCTCAAAATGAACGTTTTTGCACAAATATGAAGAAAACATGTGTCTTATCTCCCAATGGCTCATATCTTTTCTTAAAGGGTCACTACGTAACTTTTCTCTTGGAGATGTTATTGGTGTGCTTTGGAATGAATTAGAGATTGACTGATGTGTTTTTTCATGGCCAATGCCAATTGTTTAGAATCCAGAGCAACCGATGGCCAATAAGCTCTGCAGATATATTTGGGCCAATATATAGGGTTGATTTTTTTCTTCAAATTTTGTAATTTAAATTTACTACAAACTGACCCGCAAACTGTTGTCTCTTTGTATTAAAGTGTTAATATAAAGCTTTGTGTGTATGTTTTAGGCAGCAAATTGACCAAAACAAAATATCACTGGAGATTTAAGGCCGATAGCCGCTACTAAAAAGTCTAAATATCGGTCTATCTCTAGAATGAATGTTCCATAGTATAGTATTAAACTTATCCATCTTACATTTATTCAATTACAGGTGTTTATATTACTCAAAAACACATAACATTTCCGCTCACTACAACTGTTACATAGTGCAACTTTACATAGCACATTTTCCATATTTTACTATCTGAATTAAACAACAGCCTATAAGAAGATTAAAATAAAATCGCAAATAATCTTTTAATCATAAATCAACTTAAAAATGTGCTGTTAATTGCATTTTTACCCCAATCTGTCCTGTACTTGACTTTAAAATGCACCAATTAATCCCAAACAAATACATGGTCAGAGCTCACGATGTACCAAATGCCAACAGAATGACCTTTTGCACATGATCCCTGTTCCTGTGTGTTACACTTCATTTAACTAAACCTCTATAGAGAGCCTCGGATGTGAGCGTTTCCCCTGGAGATGGAGAAATGATAAATTATTCATCCCAAACCGTCTACAAGACATTTGTGCAAAACATCAGCCTCTACTTTGGACTGCTAATTATGATTTGATGAGCAAGGCACATCTAAATCAGGCTCACAAATTAACTATTGAGACTCCCTCACCGCCACTTGTCACACCAGCGAATAATTATTACTCCATAAATTAAAATCGCAGCTAAGAAATGTGAATGATTAATCAAAACTTGCAGCTTAAAGTGTGGATTTGAACTTTGTGTGTTTCATTTTTAATGTTACAATAAGGTGGGATTAGGATAGATAATGGTGATGACCCAGGGCTGGACAATGTCACCTCAAAATGGGGCTGCAGTTATGGGCATGGTGATTACAATTAACTGAATAGTTTTGCCCTCATACCTGGGTCTTATCACAAAAATAATACGCTTGAACTGAAAGGAATATAATGTCATTAAAAGGGAGTAACTGCAGCACTTTTTTGCTTCAGGTTTTAGACCAGCATTAACTAGAAACTAAATTTGGACAGTACGGTAATGATTATTGGGATTATTCAAGTCACAATAAAATAATAATAAGATAGAATAAGATAAATAGATATATACATTTTAGAAGCAAGAATGTGTCATTTTTCATCGTAATCTACGCCTACATTTAAAGTGATTTTAATTGGTCTGTTTATGTCACATTCACTTCAAAATAAAGATGATGATGATGACTTTACTTTATCATTCAGAAAGTTAGATTTCAAATTGATCTATGAGACAATTTGAACAGATTTCCGGATGCACTTTTTTCAAGTTTGTATCTGAATCAAAAATAATAATTAAATTTCAATGCTATACTGTAGAATACTTAAACTTATGAAAGAAGTAGAGATGGACCATTGTGGGTTTTTTCATGGCCAATGCCGAGACTAATTTTTGGGCCGATATGTAGGGCCAATTTAAATTTACTACAAACTCACCCACAGCCCTATTTTACCACAAATCGAGCAGTGTGGTCACCGTGTGTGCTGTTATTTCTTCTCACTTAAGTGTTCAAATGTTATGTGTATTTATTAGGCAGCAGGTCTGCCTCAACTGGAGATTGAAGGCCGATAGCCGATACACTAAAAAGTCCAATATATCGGCCATCTCTAGAAACAAGTCCAATAAATGTTTGATGCATAGAGAAAAAAGCCAGGCAATTCCTCACACACTCAGTTATTGTGTGCACATCCAGAACATTTACATTGTTGTGCTTTGGCTCTGACAGCGGATGATAAGTCATTTTCCACTCTGACAAGCTGACTGAACAAAACAGACATAGTATTGCGGTGTGCACTGGAGTGAAGTCAGTACAAGTGCTAATCTCAAGTGCATTTTAGAAAAACTTAGTTACTTGAAACATTCTGTAAAACACACATTTAGTAGTACTTAGTAACAACAGCAGCAGTAGTAGCAGTAGTGGTAGTATTACTAGTATTACTAGTAGCTGTAGTAGTCATAGTCATAATTTTGCCCTGCAATATTGTATGGTAGCAGTAACAGTACTAGAAGTAGTTGTGACATTAGTAGGAAATGCATTTGCTGTCAGATACTTGTCTATAAATATTTCTGTGGTAGATTTTACACATATTCTACATCTTAAAATTGAGTACTACTAGTGCCTTATACATCTTTGCTCTATTTTTAGTTGACTTTGCAATTTTTGCCCTTCTCACCCCTGATGTTGTTGAATGCTGTGTCTAAAATGTATGTGTTGCGTGTGCTCTTACCTTGGCTGAATGTGTCGATTGAGTTGTTCCCTTGTCCCATGTTGATGATGTAACCATGTTTGGGCTGAATTGTGATGTGAAACACCAGCGACACAGGGCTGCTGTCTCTATCCTCCGCCCTCAGCACTTTTGGACTCAACAGGAATCCCAAGTGTCCTGTCGGCAAAATCTTCAAAGTTGGCACCCCTTTATTGACCACCATTTGCGGCACCCCGTTGTCCAAGCCAACTATTGTTATTTTCATCATTTGTGGTCTCCTTGTCTCAAAAACAGTATCGGGAAAAACGAAAAAGTCTGTATGCGTGCCATCTGTGATTGTAAAAGAAAAGGAGTCTTGGGAAGATTCAGTGCCATCGTGCTTATAGCTAATCAGATTTTCATTTAGGTCTTGTTTAGTAAAGCTCATAACAGGCGTGGACTGGTTGTACAGTAATTTACCATGAATCGGCAGCTGCGTTACTGTAAACTTTAACATCTTTTCTGGTGTATCTTGATCCTCAGCGGTCAACTCAAAAGGTGTAATAAGTTTTGTTTGGCCTTCGCTTACAAGTAGCGCATTGATGGTAACTACCGGTTTCTTATTATCAACATCAACAATAGAGATCCTAAATGTTCTGAATATGGGATTGTAGCCATCTGTAACTTCAAATTCAAAACTGTCCATTTTGATCTCATCGTCCGAGGTGTGGATGTAATAGATTTTGCTGCCTGCTAGCTGCAACTGCGTAAAGGAGACTATAGGCATCCCAGCACTATCTGTGCACTCCAAATGCCCTCTTACGGGTGCTCTGGTAACGGTAAACACCAAGTTTTCATCTGGACTATTCATGTCTGTTGTGCTAAGAAGATCAGTGGTTAACGTCACTCTACCGCCTTCTTTCAATGATACGCCTTTGCTAACTACATCTGGGAACACCATATCAATACTGCCGATGGTGATGTAGAAATAGCGATCGATTAGTGGGTTCATGCCATCTGTAACGTCAAATTTAACCAAATCTCTGATGCCCTCTTGTCCATTGTGGGTGTAGCTGAGCAGACCTGCATCGATATCGGCTTGTGTGAAATTCATCCCAATAGTGATGTTTTCCAAAGATCCGGAGGGAGTTTTTCTCTGCAGTAACCCCTGACCTGGCCCAAATCTGATAATGTAAGTGAGTGTACTATCGTCTGAATCTAAATCTGTAGCTTTGAGCACTTTGTTGTTAATTTCTTTAGTCTGACCAATCTCCACTTCTAGTCCGTCATTGATAAGCATTCTTGGTGTCTCATCATCAACAGATACGATCATAACTATGGCGGTTTTGTGCACAGAGTACTTCCCATCTGATAAAGTAACTTCAAAACTGTCCTCTGTTGTTTCTGAGTCATCATGCTCATAAATAATGCTAGATGCCTCCCTGATCTGTTCTAAAGTGAAATTAGTCACGAGAACAGATCCAGTAGAGAACTGGTTCAAGATGGCACCGTGTTTGGGAGGTTTTGAGATTGTGAATATAAGTTCTTCAGGCGGGATGTCAGTGTCTGCACCATTTAGAATAGGAGTGTCTATTACAATATTCATGCCTTCCATTACAACTATCTCGCGCAGGTAAATTTCTGGTTTTTCATCGTTTGCTGGGATAATTACAATTGGGAAGAAGTGGTTTTCAGAAAAATTGATACCGTCTGAGCACATGAATGTAAACCTGTCTTCCACTGGCTCTACTCCTTTGTGGATGCTCTGCACATAGTAAATATTGCCTTCTCTAATGTCTCCTATTGTGAAAGCACTTATTGCTGTTCCTGACCTTGATTTTTCAGATCCTGGAGCTGGCGAAATGTTCTCCACATATCCCACGAGTGGCTGGACTACAATAGTGCAAAGTATATCATCTGTCGGTGTGTCGCTGTCGTCTGCGTTTAAATGCTGAGGTCCTATGGCATATTTTTCACCTTCAATTACACTAAACTGCTCTCCGGTGCCCACTTCTGGAGGCTGGCTGTCCACTGGTAGGATAGTGATTCTAACCTGGACTCCAATAACTTTATTCCCACCAACTGTCCAATCCTCAGACATGTCTGTAAGCGTTAAATTAAAGCCATCATGTTGTGAAGATAGTCCTATCTCTCCACCTGTATGTGCATACACCACTACCCCATTGATAATATCAGCTTGTGTGAATCTATTAGCAGGGACGCCTTTTACTAAGATCTCTCCCATTGCCGGAGGGTCTTCCACTATAAACGTTAACTGCAGGTCATCTGTGTCATCATCATGGCCTTGGATAACATTAGTAGTGATTTCAGTGGCACCATTTTCCAAAACGTCCATATGTGATCCGATTGTTCCTGCTGGTAAGCTGACAGTGGGAGTTTCGTCATCTATGGGTTTAACCGCAACTTTGACTGTCACTGGTACGGCGTGTATACCATCGCTGACATCAAGTTGAAACTCATCTGCAAGCGTCTCCTCCCCGTTGTGAATATATGATATTTTTCCTAGTGAAATGTCTTCAAGTCTAAAAGCCCCCTTCACATCAAGATCTGAAAAGTCCAGTTGAATTTGCCCATGTTTTGGAAGTTGGCTTAGCGTAAATGTAATTTGTTTGTGTTCAGTATCGGGGTCAGTGGCGTCCAGTTCGGCTACGGTAATGATGTGCATGCCTCTTTCAAGTACGGCAAATCCGGTGTTTGTGATTTGTGGTGGTTTATTGTTAACAGGCTCAAGGTAGATTGTGAAAGTGCCTTCTACAGTGTTGCCAGATGTATCTTCTACTAAATACTGAAACTGCACAACATGAGCTGTGATGCCCAGTTCCACATCCGGAGGTCCGTAGGAGATTTTGTGGTGATTAACTTGAGCTTGGGTGAACTCGCTGACTTCAATCCCAGGGTTGTCTGTTAGGACTAAAGAACCGAACAAAACTGGATTATTTTCATCCATGTCTGTGAGAGGCTGTGTGATTGTGTATTTGAGGTCACGGTCTTCAGAGTCCAAATCGGTATAGCGCAAAACTTCTTTATTGAAATGGGTTAGCTTGTACTCCTGAACGGTCATTTGCAAACTGGTGCCAGGAAACAGCTCGGGGGGTACGTCATCTATTGGTAAAACTCGGATTAAAAATACACTTTCCCCGGATTCATTTGGTGGATCATTATCATCCTGCACTGTAAAAATAAACTGGTCCATTATGGTTTCTGTGTTGTGTGGCCCTACATGTTTATAAAACAACTTTCCATCTGTAATGTCTTTCTGAAGCCACTCTTTCACCTCTTTCTCATACATTTCATCTTCTGAGTTGAATTTCCAAGAGGAGGGGTCTTCTGGGGCGTCCGATTGTCTGAGCAGCACAGTCCCAATTGTAGAATACGGGGGAACTATAGTAAATTTAATGGTCGAATCTTCAGAATCTATATCAGCAGCACTCAACATGAGAGGAGAGATAGGCATCATTTGATTTTTAAATAAAACTAAACCTGTATTTGCATTGATAATTGGGGGCTCGTCATCTGTGGGGACAATTGTAATAGGGAACAAAAATTCAACTTGGTGTTTGCCGTCTGTCATTTTGAATACAATATTGTCACTATATGTATCACTTCCATCATGCTGATAAACTACTATTCCTGTGGTGAGGTCGGCTGGTGTGAAAAATTTCTTGTCTGACCCGAGCACCATGAGGTCACCGTGTCTAAGCCCGTCTACCACAGTAATGGTGACCATATCTAGATTATCCTCATCACTTATTTCTAAGTTATGTGCAGTGAAAAGGGGTCTAGACTGCCCTTCATATAGGAGCTGTCCTGTGTTACAAGTTACAACAGGGGCAAGTGTATTCATAGGCTTAACTACTATCATAAAAGCAAAGGGGTCAGAGATAGCCCCGTCAGTGTCCACTATTTCAAACTCTAACTGGAATATCCTCTCTGTATCTGAATCTAAAGAAGGAGGCTTGTACGCTATTTTCAAGTCCCGCAAGTCTCTTTGGTAAAACGATGTAATAGGCAAGTTTCTATCATCTGTGCTCACTATATAGCCCTCCTCATAGGAAAGAGGAGAGGTAATATTAAAGATTAACTCATCTGGGTTGGACTCTGCGTCTTCAGCTGCCAGCATGTCTGAAGTGAGCGCTGTCATTACAAACTGACTCACCTCCATCATCATCATTGACACAAAGCTGGGTTTGGGCGGCGTGTTTTCCTCGCCTTCCTTAATACGAATCATCAAATGAAAGTACTCTTGTTTGACTAAATTACCCTCCATATCGTGCAGCTCAACCACCATAGGGACGTAATCTCTATTTGGGGATTTACGATCAAACTTATGCTCGTACCGTATGTTCGCTTGCGTAAACTCATCACAGTCCATCATTGAAGAAAGTTTGCCTGCGTCTAACAGACTTCCATATCTGGGCAAGCCGCTGCCACTGGACAGAGACGTCACTTCGCATTTGTACAAGTCTCTGTCGTACGTAAACTCGAGTGTCTTCTTGTCAATGGGATTACTGGTGCCTCTGAGGTTGTCCACGGTAAGCGGCATGTTTTTGGTAAGTAACTCTAGCTGCGTAAAAACCACCTCGACTTCCATCATAAAGGGGATAATAACGGTCTCGGTTTGAGCATCATACCTGAGCTGCAGCCTCACTCTGTCTCTGGTCGGACTGCGCGAGCCGTAGTGCGAGTATGACACGTCGTTAGGACCGAAATCACAGGGAAACTTCTTGGGAGAGAGGTGCCCCGGTCTCTGGGAGAGCGGGTCGTTATCTAGCACCGTGATGCTGCACCTGTCCCCCGGCTGAGTCTGGATCACCAAGTCGTTTATGGGATCAATGTAGATGGATCTTCCAAAAGGCACGCGTATTCCGTTGTTGGCCACGAGTATTGCATCCTCTGACAGTTCAGATCTGAGCGCGTAAAATAATCCCTCGCTGTCTGCTTGAAACGAGACGAGACCTGTTACGGAGACGCACAGAAGAACAAGTCCGTAGTGACACATTTTGGAGAGGGCACAAAGCATCCCGCTAAAAGCTGTAAAAAATATTTTGCTTTGGGCGCGGAGTCGGACAGTTGGATCAAGCGGTGACTCCCATGTGCGTATCCGCGCGTATCCTCCACATACTCCAGATACTCTGGCGAAATAGCGCGAAGCAGTTTCAACTTCAGGTACTTGAGACGCTGAGGGGAGAGAGCTACCGCCCCTCTCTGCACATATTGGAGGATTTTTGAGGGTTCGTTACCCCAGGCATGAGGCCAATAGGCGCGCGAGCTGGCTATCACACCGGGGCGGGGCTTGCAGAAAACAAGGTGGAAGTTACCTAAACCGTCACTGAACTATTACAAGTTTCCAAAGTATTACAAATTTAAAGTAGGCTTATTACTTATATAAAATACGTTCGCGCCTTCCACTCAAAATGTCCACTATATATTTAATTATAATCAATTAAGCACAATTGATAATTTATTGCATAATTCCTGATATTTAATTATAATCAATTAAGCACCCGCTTTGTCAAAAAAAAAAAAAAAAAAGTCTGCAGTTTTGGTCTATAAATATATAAGCATTTGCTATTATAAATGTATTATGGTATAGAAACATTTTTTCTGGATGCAGTTTCTTGTCTCCAGTGGCATGCATTGAGTCAGTTCCCATGAGTCACATCCTAATTCTAGCCTGGAACAGAGGGGGCTGTGGTGAGAATGAAAGGGACAAAAAGTGACAGTTTGGGTGAAGGTGAGGTTTATGTTTCAAATATTAAGTCTACTCTATATCTGCCACATAGATCATGCTGTTAAAAACATATGATACAAAAGTGGTGCATACTGCAGAACCCTCCCCATTTATAAGATGTGTGATTTTTGTGTTTGGACATTGAGAATGATCTTTATTTATGATTCACAGTTATTTTTTACACTTTTATGATCTCTATAAAGTTTGCCTTTTAATTTAACTTTCATTCACTTTATATCCTGTGATTTAAAAAAAAAATCATATTTGAACTTCGAATTGAACAAAAACACTGTAAATGTGACAGTTCCCTGAATTATTAAGTTGTTTATGGGAGAACATTTGGCATTTAATTTTGTGCTATAAAACGTCATATAAATTTTAGTGAATTTCAGAAAAAAACATCTGCTTTTTAAACTGCCCTTTTAGCTGTTTTTTCCATTTTTGCTGTAGATGTCCCACTTGGCATTCCTAAAAGTTTATGCTCTTTAGTGAAAAGAAAAATCAATGAAGCATTGTATTAGACATTCAGCCCTGCTTTAGGCTGCGGCTGGTGCATTTGCAGGCAAAAAGTATCATTATTATTATGATTACAGCCGAGACAAGACTTAACGCAATCACCCATATCGTGTGAATTCTAGAGGTGTGAAAGAATACTTCTGTAAGCTTTTGGGAACTGTCACAAACTGCTGTGTAACAAAATATCAGCAAAACAACATGCATGCAAGGTCACTCAAATAAACATGTCCTGTGGTGCTTTGGAGTCTGAATGAATAGGCAAAATTGGAATTATTTAATATTTATGCATGGGGTCATGCGTTCGTTTATTTTCTTGTTTACTTCAATGACCTAACTGGGAAAATGGTCCTCTAAAAGCTGTTGACCTTCCTTTGAGCAAAATGTAATAGCCCCCATTCATGAATGGTGTCTTGCATAAGGACAAAACAAAACAAAACAGAACAACAACAACAGGTATAAATGTGCTACAGGCCATATATGAAGAACAGACCAGAATGGTAACAGCTGAGTCCATTTGGCTGCAAAGAAGGTTTGGAAACTTGTTTTTAAAACTCAGAAATGCATTGTGGTGTAACCTTGGTGGTCATTAAGGAAATAAGAAAGCAGAATACATTGGAGATTTCAAGGAAAGTTGTAACCATGAGTGCTCTATTCTTGAGGGTTTTTGCTGTGGGAGTTTTGTAGACTGTAGTTTACCATCAAATGGGAATTCTGACTTCCAATAGAACAATTTGTTCATCTTTTTTTTATTATTATTTATTATTATTTTATTATTATTAGTCATTATATTGTTAAAAGAGGTACTACTTGAGGTAGCACTAATCAATAGATTATACATAAACAATTTTTTTTTTCATCAACAACACTTCCTGCTGTCTGAGCCATAAAATCTCTTCTCTCAGTACGTTCATGTTCTGGAGCATGTGCACACTCCACATAACGATGGGTCCATTACTGAATTAGTTAACCAGTAATAAGTATCAGCCCTAGTTTTATGAATCTAGTAGTGCTGTATGGGGCTTTGGCATGTGGAAGTTAACTCTGAAACATTGCACCAAGTTCTGTTGTTTTGTCCTTATGCAAGACACTTAACCGACCTTGCATAGCAGAGTGTCAGTGGTGATCAGAGGGGCAAATGTGCACATTGGCATCCTCGCTTCTGTCAGTCTACCCCAAGGCAGTTGTGGCTACCTTAGTGGCTTAGCACCACTGAGTATGAATAATGACTGCAGTGTAGTGCTTTGAGAGGCTGTGTCGAGCCTGTAAAGTGTGATACAAGTGTAAGGCATTATTATTAGCAGTAAGGGTTTAGACGTATATACATAGAGGCAACTTCAAAACCGGATGATTCACAGTTCAAGTTCAACCCATGGCAAGTATTTCCACTGCAAGAGATAGATATAAAAGAAACATTCACCTTGAAACTATAAGATCCCTATAAGACCTGGTCCTGCACTTTAAGACTCCATTTCTGCCTGATTTAGATTCCATATCACTGGAAGAAGCTCACAAGCCAGCATACTATTTGTGCCGATTTCACTCAAACTTGAAGCCATTTAAAATGTTGTGTAATTGCGAAATCAAATCATTGAACATATGAAGAAGTATAACAATAGATGAAGTTGAATTACATTTCACATTTTGAAACTGTGAAACTTTGAAAAGAGCTTGACACTTGACAAAGGAACCAATCGCTCAGAGACACAATTAAAGTGTTGCAAGCTCTCGGCAAGCTGTTCTTTTGGAGTTCACACTGGAGAAACATGGTGTCAGTGTGTGCCATAACAACACCAAAATGTCAGCGACAGTGCTACCAAGGCTAATGCTTGCCACCGCGCCAACAATCTGAGTCTCTCACACTTTTACATGTTTGACTCATGAATATTTGAGGAGTTTCATGCTGCTCCTGTAAAACTGACAACCCCAAAATCATTTCAAATATAAGTCTGGATTGGAGTATTCAGACGCCTTAGAGCTCCTATTCTTATGGCTGTTTAAATGGTGATTACAGGGTATTGGAGCCTTGTCATTTTGAGCTACTTTTTCAGGTGTCATGGCCTCACTGCTCTTGTCTTTGCTGGGATTTTGAATAAGGGGAATGAACCCTGGACTAAACCAGAACTAAACCAGGACAAGAACAGGCCCAAATCAGGTCTACATAGAGTCACTATAGCTGTTGTTTCCAAACTATGGAGCCTCTGAGAGGAATTAGCTTAATTGACTTTTATTTTTTTATTTTTGAATTCTTTTTAGTCCTATCCTGTTCTGAGAGGAAATTCTAAGCCTTGTTATAATGTTGTTATCTCATCAAAAACACACCTGCAGTTGTGTTGTGTTTCATTCACAAATGTTTGAGTAATCCTGCATTATTAGTGTGTTCACATCCTCAAAACTCAAAATGCTCTGTTCCACCTTGTGATGTCATGAAGCAGTAGTTTTCAAGTTAACAGCTCCTTTTACCTTTAGTTCAGTAGAGATTTGCAATTCCAGGGCTGAAATTATCCAAATGGTTCTAGTGAAGGTGTATGGAGTTTAAAAACACAGTGGAGCACTTCTTGTATTACCACATGACATCAAGGCAAGGCAAGTTTATTTGTATAGCACAATTCATACACAAAGTAATTCAAAGTGCTTTACAGAATAAGAAAGACATTAAAATTACAATATGTTTGTGATGAGGAAACAACATTATAACATCAGAAAATAGTGTAATATGGGCCCTTTCATGGTTCAGTTCTAGATCAGTCCTGGATAAACCTAGTTTGTTTTTGGTTTAGTCTTTGTTGGAGCCATGTTATTAGAGGGCAAATGAAAGACTGCAGTGGTTTCACCTGGCTGTAAAATCTGTAGTATTTCTTTCCCACAAAGTCATTGCTTTCAACTCTTTTGTACAACAACAGTTGATTTTATTTTATTTTTTTGTAACCCTAACCCTTTTTTAAATAATAATAATAACAAACATATAAAATACAGTTAAAAGTTAAAAAAAAAAGTCATTTTGACATTAAATATTAGGTATCAGGGGAATTATTAAACAAGGAAATTAAAACCACTGCAGTTTCAAAGATGCATGTTTCGGTTTCCTGTGTGGAGTCCCACCGGAGGAGCTGGAGGAAGTGTCTAGGGTGAGGGAAGTCTGAGAGTCCCTGCCTAGGCTGCTGTCCCGGCCACTGGAAGAAAATGGATGGAGGGTTGGATGGGTTTCTTGTGCTTTGGACTTCATTATGCCAGCTTATTGGTTTGGCATAGTAAAGATGTCTAACAGTGCAAAGCCAGGTTCAAGTTGCCATTGTATTTAGTTATTTTACATAAAACATCAACATAAAATTCATGCGTAGATGTGTAGATAATCATTTGGTAGATGAAACAGAATAAATAGACGATGAGTTACTCTACCGCAGAATTCCATTACTCCTGCTTTTTATCTTTACGTAGCATGTTTGAAAATGGACGTATTTATCAGCAAACATTAGCGATTGCCAATGTTCCTATTTTCATGTTCACTGGCATTTTTCAGGCTTTCATCCAACTCATTATCTCCTCTTGTTCTTGCAGACCATTGCTAGAGCTGCCTTCTGAACACATTGTGAAACTTGTGGACAGTCGGTGGTCCGATTTTCTGACGTGTTCATTTTGCAGAGAGTGTGTGGGGGTCCGGCTGCTGCTCCGTGATAAGAGCGATCCCACACTTGGAGCTGTTATAGGGGTATAGGATTTACCCAGTGACAGGTAATGTGGGGCGTAGGCAGCCATCAGATAGTTGTATTTGCATAAAATCTTGCCACGTGTGCCAGAAAAGAAAGCAAATCTACTTACCATAAAACAAGATTAAGCATTAACAGCCAAATGAATATTTAGAAGAGCAAGCACTGATGAATATTCAACAATGGCGGTGGGAATGCAAAGCTGATTTCGTGAAATGGAGTCTTTGAAATGGGGACGTATGGATAAGACTGGTGGCATTGTTTTGTATAATTGCTAATTATCTAAAACATTAGCAAAATCCCAAATTACATACCCATTACAAGTTTGTATGTGACTGTACTACAAAGAAGCACTAGCCTCCCATGGGGAGCAAGTCTGTGAGTGAAATTGGAGAGATACTCACTTTGATGTATAATAATATATAAAAAATCATCTGTACTTAAGGGAAAGTATACACAAAATGTTTTTATGATGTCATGATAGATATAGAATAGATCTAGCACTATGATGAGCACTGGTGTAACGTAATGAAGTACCAGTAGTAAAGTATTGTACTTAAGCACAAATTTTAAGTATCTGTACTTTACATAAGTAAATTTAAACTGGATTGAAAAGTAAAAGTATTTTTATTATTGTCTGAGACCTGCTGAAAAGGCTGAGGGTTTATTTTTAACGCACTCATAGGTTGAGCAAACAAAAATATAAAAATAAAAACAGCTAGAAAAAAACAATTGCTTCATTTGTTTGAGTAATCCTTTATTATTAGTCTGTCTACATCTCCAAAGCTCGAAACGCACTGTTTCACTTTGTTCACTTTCATTTCACATTTTACCTTTTGTTCAGTAGAGATCGGCAAGTCTGAGGCTGAAATCACCCAAATGATTCTAATGGAGGTGTACAGAGTTTAAAAAGTAAAGTAGTAAAGTTAAAAGCTGCAGAAACTTTGAAAACTAAGGCTGACGTATCTTGCATCACTCTCCACTTCACATAACCACACAGTTTAGTTTATGCTCTAAAGCCTGTATTTTTCTTTCTGTTTTGCACAAATATATTCAATCTGAAACCTCTAACCCGACGTGAATAATGCATGTATGTAAATGGACAGAGGTAGGCAGCAGTTTGGTTGGAGGACCTGGATTTTGCACAGTCTCATTCTCTCGGGCCACCACATTTCAGTCAGACACGATAAACTCCTATTTATTTATTTTACAATTTATGCAACACTTTGTTATGGTGTTTTGGTATTATTATTAAAAAAGTAATCAAATATCATAATAATTCAATCTATCTATGTATAGCAAAACCAAATATTTCTATTTTGAAAAATTACCCTTTTTTTTTTTTTTGTTACCCTCTTCTATAGATATTAGCAATGACAGTAATGTATAATGGACTTTATCAAGAAGGGATGGAATAATATTTTGATAGCATTTTGATAGGAAAAGCCTCCGATGACTTTTTCAAATGGCACTTATCTGTTTTTGCAGATGAACTCTTTATATCTAGATCCACACCAATCACAAGTTCTTTTCTCTTGGGTTGGGTCAAGTAGTTCTGCAGAAATGTGCTTATTGACCTGGCCATGAATAAATAAATAACACACACATTTTCTATGTTTGGTACTGCTACTAAGTGTAAACTGGCTAACTTTAAAATGTTCAAAAGGTCCTGGGTTTGACTCCTGGGCAGTGTGGGATGTTTCTATACAGTTTGCATGTTCTCTCTGTGTTCAACCTAAAATCCTCCTCCATCCACTAGGTAATCCTAAAATCAGGATATGGGTCAACTTGTTTTTTTTATTTATTTATTTTATTTTAAAGGTCCCATATTACGCTATTTTCTGATCTATGTTATAATGCTGTTTCCTCATGACAAACATACCTGGAGTTGTGTTTTGTTTCATTCACACACGTTTAACACACAAATCCTGCATATTTAGGCATTTAGATATTCTTCCCTCAAGCAGGAAACACTTTGTTCCACTTTGTGATGTAAAACAGGAAGTGACAGTGGAGAATCACTTGGATGATTTCAGCCCTGGAATTGCCAATCTCTATTGAACAAAAGGTAATGTAGCTGTTAACTTGAAAACTACCACTACATGACATCACAAGATGGAATAGAGCATTTTGAGCTTTGGTGTTGCAGACAGACTAATAATAAAGTGTTACTCAAATGTGTGAATGAAACAAAACACAACTCCAGGTATGTTTTTGAGGAAGTAACAGCATTATAACATGGCTTAAAGCTCACAAGTCCATTTTGCATAATATAGGTCCTTTAAGTCATGACAAAATTGTGATCATTGTCATAATAGTAACTCATAAAAATCATAACACTAAAATGTGGTGTGATAGATAACTAGATAACTAGGGCATCATGTGGAAGTACATTCTGCATACTGAACATTTTTAACCTAAACACAACACTACTATTAAGGGAGATTTTTGTGAACTTTTACTAAATGACAGATTGAAATGCTTTTCCCAACAGAGCACACCCATAACACAGGTGTTCCTCTGCACCCTTTCAACAGGTCACATCAATGACAGGACCGCACCACTGCTCTGTCCACACAATCTCCTCCACTGCTGCTGCAAACCTGGAAACATGCACATAAAAGCCCGATGTAAAACTACTGATTTCACTGCGCTGTTATTACCGTTAGTCTTAAAATCCAATGGGAAAGGCTCCTCCTTCTCCTCCTCCTCCCTGTCTCTTGTCTGGACACACAAACTTGGATACATCCACATCTGGTCTGCCTTTGTGACTACATTACAGTTGTTAAAAAGCTCCATTGAAAGGACACAAGAGGAGAGCGTCTCTGCAAACATGCATCTCCCTCTGTAATCATGTGCACAATGAGTGAGTCCGTTTACACTAAATGCTGCTCTGGTAAACATTTACTGTCTGTCCTGTCTCACGGCTGCTGTAGAGTCACACACTGGAGAAGCACTGGAGCTTTCACAGATTATTATGGGAAATATTTCAAAGTGGGGTTAATGTGTAAACTGGTGCCTTGCAAAGTATGCCACATTTGAGAATGTTTTCCAGTTTTCACAGATCATCAACTGAAGATGTAACTGAGGTGTTCCGGTCAGTGAGATTTCTGTTTATTTCCCCCAGGTGACAGCAAGGAACAAATCATTTTATGTTTAACGTCAAATCGTTTAATAATCATTTCAAAATGTTTGGAAAATTAACATTTACACTTGCAGGTTAATGACTGAATGCAATATACTGCATGAGTGGCAGCCTGTGCTTCACAAAGGCTGAAGGGTTTGGTGACTGCACACATGTGGCTCTGTGCTAGCCTCAGCTCAGATGAAGATAATCAGGGCTTCGTTTGTAAATCTGCAGTTATAGAATGTTTTTGGACTAGTGTCATGAGTTGGGAGAACAGAAAACAACAGTTGTTGTTACCATTGTATTTTCTCAGGAAGTTTTTGGATCCGCCAAAGAGAAACGGGAATGTGTTCTCCAAACAAGGATCATAAAAAGCCCTGGAGATAATAAATTGTCCCTGTGATGTTAATATTAGAAAATATTAGTGTTTTACATGATTGCATTATAGGTTGAAGTGTATTTTGGGTGTGTGCAGTTGTATGTTTGCTGTGCTGTTTTATGATTTCATGTCACCTGTGAATTAGATTTAGTTTAGTAAAGCCTCTTTGTCACTACATGTGTCATAAATGTGTCTATCACTGATGTGTGTTGGACAACATATTTGTAGCTGATGCTCGCCGGGAGCATCCTAAACACTGCCTCTCCCTCTATCTTCCCTCCCACAGTGACCAGTGCAGTGTCTGACTGATCATTACTCAGACAGTGGAGGAAACTCTTTTTATGGCTGTCAGCCTGAAAATCAAACTTTTACAAGAGCACATGACCAGAGTGCAGGCTGCACCAGATCAGCTGGTAGGATCTTAATCATATCATCCAAAGATTTCACATTTACATAAAATATGAAAAAGTGCCTTATTGTCAGAGCCAACACACATTTTAAATAAATTGTATTTAAAATTACATGACTATAGGCTATAAGATAATTCTCTGCAGTAAGGACACAGTCACCCCAGTCTTTTCACCCTTTAAACAATGTTTTTTATATTAGATTGAGGAATAAATCGCACAATTTAAAGTCGATTAACAATCTGATTGACATTTGGACAATTAGACTTGCCTGAATAAGAAGTAGAACTGTGGGGTGTGTTGGGCACAGGGGTTTTCAGTATAAAAGCTTTTTCTTTCCCCTACGTTTTAAGGACACTTTTGTAATTGTTTCGTATTTTTGAAGAAACCTTTTGAAGCTTAAGTGGAGACGAACAAATTCCCACAGACAGGCAGTAATTAACGGGAGAACAAAGAAAGTTCCCACCACGTGAGTTGCGCAAGTGCTGGGCTGAACTCAAGTGGAGTGATTTCACTGAAGAATAGCATTTGAAATATGTTTACATAAAAACCCAGCCTAACACAAGCCATGTGTCTGGCACCTCTAAATGTATGGAACAGCTATAAGGCTGTTTCTGTTTAATAGGCCACTGCCCTCTGGTGGTGAGAGCTGCAACAACAAGATTATCATAATGTTACAACGTGAACA
>KN484575.1:23022-47364 GCA_000787095.1 Periophthalmodon schlosseri
AAAGTCGTTACTAAATAAATCCACCAACTAAACAATAAACAGCATATAGCCTAATTACTTTTTAAAGGTCCTATATTACGCAAACGCTTGTGAGCTTTAAGTCATGTTAGAATGTCGTTACCTCATCAAAAACATGCCTGGAGTTGTGTTTTGTTTCATTCACACATGTTTGCGTAACCCTTTATTATTAGTCTGTCTACATCTCCAAAGCTCAAAATGCTCTGTTCCACTTTGTGATGTCATGGAGCAATAGTTTTCACGATAACAGCTCCTTTTACCTTTAGTTCAGTAGAGTTTGGCAGTTCCAGGGCTGAAATCATGAAGGTCAAGGTGTATGGAGTTTAAAAACACAGTGGAGCACTTCCTGTATTACCACATGACATCACAAGGTGGAACAGAGTGTTTTCTGTTTGCGAGAAGAACTCAGCCTAAATATGCAGGATCTGAATATGTTTGTAATGAGGAAACAACTTTATAACATAGATCAGAAAATATCATAATATGGGCTGTTTAATGCATAGACCATGTCAAACACACAGGCCTACACATGTGATACAAAGAGAAATTATGACAGAATTATGTCATAAACAGTACAACTAAAATGTGCTAAAAATAAATTCACAATTTGAGGCTCAAGTTAAAGTTTGAGTTTGTTGAGTTTAAACCTACCTATGAGTGCAACAAAAGTGAAACAAAAACTTTTCTGAGTAACATGTAGATCTCCATTAAACAATCTGAACAAACCTGAACAATCTAGCCTCATGTGAAAGAAAACGCCTTTAATGACAGCCTCAGTGCAGCTCAGACGGGGCATCTGGTTCTTTCACTGTAACTACCCCCAGCACCTGCACCTCCTGCTCCTTTTACCTTTCCTCCTTCTCCCAATTAGCCCATGTCTGCAAACTGGCTCTCACATCTCCAATGCTCTGTGACACTTAACATGAAGATGAGAGCAGAGAAACGCTGCTAAAATGTGCCTGTTACTGATGTGTTATAACATGAGAGTGAAGTGAGAGAGCAAAGATCCCTCTGTCTGGAGCACAGGTGGAACAGCGCTGCAGAGGATGGAGGGAGGAGGAGGACGAGGTCATTAAAATATGAACTGGCTTTGACACAGACACACTAGTTTTGTTTCACTGTGACATTACAATTGGATTTTGATTTTTATGGAAAGAACACAGAGAAAAATGCCAAGTTATTCAACATTCAACCTTTAAAGGGCCCATTTTACGCTGATCTATGTTATAATGTCGTTTCCTCATTAAAACACACCCGGAGTTGTGTTTTGTTTCATTCACACGTTTAACTAACAATCCCTGCATATTTAGGCTGAGTTTTTCTCTCAAACTAAAAACACTCTGTTCCACCTTGTGATGTCATGTGGTAATACAGCACAAGTGCTCCAGTATGTTTTTAAAGGTGTATGGAACACCTTCACTAGAATAATTTGGTTCAGCCCCGGAATTGCCCATCGCTACTGAACTAAATGTAAAAGGAGCTGTTAACTTGAAAATTACCGCTTCATGACATCACAAGATGAAACAGAGCATTTTGAGCTTTGGAGACAGACTAATAAACCAGGATTACTCAAACATGTGTGAATGAAACACAACACAACTGCAGGTATGTTTTTGATGAGGTAAAAACATTATAACATGACTTAAAGCTCACAGAAGTCAATTGTGACCTTTAATATAAGGCCTATAGGACTGAGAGATACATTTCAGAATTGCAATTGAAATCTCTATTGAAATGGTTGTTATTCGTATTGCAAAGACTGCAGTTATTTAGGATGTAACTAATAAAAAAAAACAAAACTTTTCTGTCTGCTAACCTTATAGTTTAGACCCCTACAAACATGTTCTTAAATGCATGGTATCCTTGTATTATCATGTTCATGTTCATATTGCACTCTTCTCTCTAAATCTTTGAACAGTATATTATTAAAACATAAATCCAAAATCTAATTGCAATGCTTGTCCGAAAAATCAAAATGAAATATTTTTTTCTAAAATTTATCAGCTCTAAGACCATGTCCAGTTTTTCCAATATGCTATAATGCTAGTAACGTAGTTGATACATAAAAATAGGTTGAAACAACAATCCAAAACAATAACTACCAAGCTTTATTTATTGTTTGGTAAAGAAAAAGAAAGTAAATAGAAAAAAAATCTGGTTTAGTCCCCAGACATAGGTCCACACAATGTTGTCTGCAGCAGCTGTGAGTAAACTTGAGACTGAGCTCTGGGGAAAAGTACAAATATCTCCCTCTCTCTGTGTCTTGGCTGGTGGCTGTTGTGTTGTGTCCTCACAAAACTCTTCATTAAGGCTCACTCAGCAGCAGCCCTTTGAAGATGGAACCTTTAAGACACCAAGTGACAAATAAGAGACAAACAAGAAATATTCAAGACAAGGAGGATTAAAATAGATTAGCTCCACGGCTGCATCTGCTGCTTTAAAGGCAACATTTTACTTTCCAAGGTTTGAAGATGCACTATATTCAACTGTTCAACTGTCTGTCACCATCTTGTCTTCATGGATGTGTTATTGCTCTGCCGGGAATGTTCCATATGACATTAAAGCTATCATCTGTAACTTTATTAGATTTTTCTTACCAGTAGATGGCAGGCGTGACACCGGCTTCGCCCGCCCCTCACCTGGCCTTTGTTCTGGTCTTCTTTTATCAGACTAAAGCTGGCATGCTGTGAGACAGTGGTAACAGAGATAGCATCTAGTGATGTTATGTGAGAATACAACAGGACCAGGCCGGCCTAACTAGAAATGGCAGCTTTAAGATTATCTAGCTAGTATTAGTTCAGTGTTTAGTTCTGCAAAATACCTTGAAAAATATGTCTTTAATGAGGGAGGTTATCTCTCCACAGATCTGAGCTGTAACTTAGCCTAGAGCCGTTATCTGTGTGACTCTGCGGAGATAGATTAGTAGAAAAAAACAAAAAAAAAAACGTTTGCAAAGCAATAACATCAAGCAAGACACCAGCAGGTGGCAGACCCTCCACCAGAAAGTTACACAGAGCAGCTTTAGGTGGACTACTGGTCTTATGTCTAAATGTTGTTCATTTTAGATGCAGCGAGAATGGTTTGGAATAATTGTTTGAGTGTATCTTGGTGTCAAGTGTGAGCTATACAACTGAGCACCATATAGTGGCCGAATGGTAACAACACTTTCACCCCAACAAGAAATCCTAGGTTCAATTCCCGGCAGGATGTGTCTATAGAGTTTGCATATCTGTGCCTGGATACAACCTTTGGGTGCTCTGGTCAATCAAAAACAGACTAGTCCTGGTCAAGTCAGTGTGGCTGTATTGCTTCAGCCAGGTACCCCTGACCAAACCAAGCTCAAGGTCTGAAGATGGGTCCATGGGGCTGCACATTGCTGCTCTCAGGTTGCCCCAGCAGTATTGAAGGATGGGCCAAAAACAGAGGACACATTTTAATAAAGCATTCTTACACAGGGCTGCAGTCGCACAACAGGCCCTGCAGTGTATACTGTACCTGGTAAGTTATTGATTTATGTTTAAGTACATTTTGTTATTTAATTTAAGTAACTGTGCCACCTTAAAAGAATCAATATTTAATTTCTTGTGTCAGAACATGGAGGCCTATTACCAAAGCTATTTGGTGTGGACAGAGGGCCCTCTCTGAGAATGTGAATGATGGATGACTCTATCATCTTGTCAAAACACTTCCAAAACATCACATCAACACAACTTTACAATTTTAATATGGGCTGTCATCAGTTTTTATTTATTTATTTATTTTTTACACTATAATAGCCTATAATGCAAACTTAAAGGTCCTATATTCTGCACTATTGACTCTTGTGAGCTTTTAGTCATTTTAGAATGTTGTTATCTCATCCAAAACATACCTGGAGTTGTGTTTTGTTTGATTCACCCATGTTTGAGGAACCCTTTATTATTATTCTGTCTATTATTAGACTGTCTACATCTCCAAGGCTCAGAATGCTCTGTTTCACCTTGTGATGTCATGAAGTGGTAGTTTTCAAGTTAACTCCTACCTTTTACTTTTAGTTCAGTAACGATTGGCAATTCCAGGGCTAAAATTATCCAAATGATTCTAGATGTATGGAGTTTAAAAACACAGTGGAGGACTTCCTGTATTACCACATGACATCACAAAATGGAACAGAGTGTTTTTTGTTTGACAGAAGAAAAAAAATATGCAGGGTTTGTGTAACAGAGTGTTTTTGTTTGACAGAAGAAAAAAAATATGCAGGGTTTGTGTGTTAAGCATGTGTGAATAAAACAAAACACAACCAGGTATGTTTTAATGAGGAAGTGGCATTATATCATAGATCAGAAAATAATGTAATATAAGCCCTTTAATGTGAAAGTATTTTAAGTATTCAGAATACAGTTCTTTGATTAGATCATGAATATGTTACATTTTCAAAGTATTCTTTCCTACACTGATTATAATCTGTAAATCAGGTATCTTGGAGGCTACTGGATTACTCTCCAAGCCAATTAATATCTTACATTTAGTATTATAGCTTCAAGGGACTTTCTCAGTTAGAAAAGAGAGACACACATCCAAACTGTATCTGATGTGTGCTGAATGGTTGATCCCAACCATTCAGCACACATCAGATGAAGAGGTGAAAATGGTGTGGATGAGGAGCTGTTTCATCTCCCCTTTACCCTGGAGCTTTGCGTGCTTCACTGACCCGTTCACCTCAGCCCGGGTCTGAGGAGGAGGAACATCGGATTTCATTTGAGATGGGCTGCAGTCTAATGGGGGGCTAGTGGTGAGGTAAGGATGGTAAAGTGCGCAGATATACAGAGGAGGATGTGAATGTGGCTGGATTTAATATTTACATGCAAACTTAAAGAGGACTGCAAACGGCTTACACTCTGTTAGCCCCACAAACATTATAAGCCCCACAAATGTAATAAAACTGAATGGAATAAACCCACAAATGTAATCATTTCCCACAAACGTAATAACCAAATTTCCCACAAACATAATACTGATCCACTGCACATCGATGAGAAGAATGAACAAAGGGCTAAACTTCTGCTCTTCTGATCCAACTAACTGCATAGTGTTCAAAAATTGGACCCAGATGTTTCCTTGGCCTGCTAAGTGGCTGCAGCCAATTTGTCACAAGGAGCTGTGCAGAGGCATTGCACGATCTAGGATTATGATGATTATATGTTTTGATTTGTTGTATTGTGATTTTAATGTCTTTCTTATTCTGTAAAGCACTTTGAATTACTTTGTGTACGAATTGTGCTACACAAACAAACTTACCTTGTCTTGATCTGCACAGCCTTAAAATTAAAGAGGGGGTATTATGCAAGTCTACTTTTTGGAGCTTTTGGAACCATGTTATAACATTCTCTCCTCATCAAAAACATGCCTGAAGAGGTTTTATATGTCATCCATGCATTTTTGAGTAATTTAGCCGTCTCTCGCACACACTATTCAAATCCCCCTTATGGTTAGCTGTACAATCCTGTACAATGCTCAGCCCACAAGCCTACGTCACCCATGCTCCCACATGACAAAAAAATACACTACAACTTCACAAACCTTCATTAGTGGGATGCATGCTGATTGTGCTGTGATAGTAATCTGAAGGGGGAATGACTTTGTACAGGGAGCAAAGGGAGGGGAGACTCAGAGCATCAAAAACAAAAGTCAAACTTATAAACCATGTTAATACGTTGTTTTTCATATTAGGCTATATAATGACAATATTGGTCTACCTAACTCCAGTATTATGAATGTGATAACAAGTTTATTGGCACTGAAATCTTTCAAAATGTGGGTGAGAGTCCAAGCTTAAATTTCCTTAAACAAAGAAATATGGGCAGTTTATAGGCAACCAATTCCAGGATGATAATGTAGATTGAAATTTCTAAGAACAAAAAGTATCTCAAGTGTAACTTGGACAGTAATATTAGTAGATTAAATATATCACATTTTTAGAACTGTAACCAGTAATGCATACAGTATTCCCATTCCAGACTTGTGATTTTCCCAAATACCCAAAGCAGTATGCAGTGTTGTAGATCGGATCAAACTGTGAACTTACAGTTCAGTGGGTACACTGTAAGATAAATGAGTTAATTATTCATCAGTAAACATCGTATTACGTTTATAGGAAATTAATACTTTGCGGGACAACATGTTTGCACTCACAAATGTAATAAACTCTCACAAATGTAATGGGTATTATGTTTGTGGTGGAGAATTGTTATTACGTTTGTGGGGAAAAAAAAAAAAAATTACGTTTGTGGATTTAATACATTTGTGGGGATTATTACATTTGTGGTGGTTATTACATTTGTGGTGTTTGTTACATATGTGGGTTTATTACATTTGTGGGCATTATTACATTTGCGGGTTTATTCCATTTATGGGGATTATTACATTATTTATTACAAAATAATTCCACTTAGATTCATTCTGACAATGTGGCTGCATCTTTGAAATCACACAAAATACCCGTCCATAATAAAATGCCAAACTAATGTCTTTACATTTTCCAGCACGTGTCCATTTTCCTCACAGTGTGGTAGGCCTAATGATGATTATCATAACTCAAACTGTTCAGAATGAGTGTTTATTTAACCCAGTCACTAACTCAAAAATACTTGCCCACACAGAAGGCTCGTGTAGGTCACACTGTATCTCCCATGAGACACCACTGTGTTACAGGCAATAAAAGTCTGAGGAATGTCAACGGGCCTATCCACTTTATAGCTACATTTCATCAACTGACCCAGGTAATACTGGCCTTTGACACCAATCATCTATCTGTGTTACACTTTCATTATATTCTTTGTGATTCTCAACTTCTTGTCAGATGTTAAAAAACAACACAGTCTCACTCTGAGAAAGTCAAAGAGCGGCGCAGGGTCAGTGTGGCATTCACAGCAGAGGGTTTTTTAAGTGTTCTAATGGCACTCCCACAGCTCATGTACATAATCACAGCATCTATTTCTGTCACAAGGTTATGAAGTAGGTTATTCCAGTCCAGTCTCTAGCAAGAGCTTATGACCAGGGGAGTAGAGACCGAAGTGGTTTGTCGTCCCAGGCCCCAGGGTCTTAGGGGCCCAAAGTTGGACCCTCCTCCTTAATTTATATTAGCAGGAGGCCCAATCAGCATTTCTGTTTTATGCAACTAAAACCTGGAACAGTCTTCCTAACGATGTGAGACAGGCCTCTACTTTGACCAGGTTCAAAACAGTTCTGTTTAGCTGTGCATATGACTGAAAGGTTTTTATTCTGCACTCTTTCTTTAAAGTTCATGTTATGATGATTATTTGTTTTGATTTTAATGTATTGTGATTTTAATGTATTGTGATTTTAATGTCTTTCCTATTCTGTAAAGCACTTTGAATTACTTTGTGTACAAATTGCCTTGCCATGTCAGGTTTCTTGTCCCAGCCCCTCAAATCTCTGTGTGCAGGCCTGCTTATGGCATGGTCACTGCAGTGTCCTTGTACAGAGCTGCTTCACACCTCTTCTTTTAGAGTCACTAAATTATGCTCAGATGAAAAAACACCCCATTCTGTGACACCTGTGCATAAGCTCTAAGACACCCTGCTGGTATCTTATACATGAGAGAACTATGGATGCTGGACTTTAAAATGTTCACAGTGTAACAATGAGTAAACATATTTTGTGATTTGTCCAAACCTGAAAAGTGATTAACTAAATTTCCTGCTCATTGGGTTTAAAGATTATGCAGCACACGTCGTATTTGAGTGTAAAAGTTTAATTTCATGCCCAAAAGAGCACAAAATCAGAGGTTTGACTTTGAATAAAAAGCTGAGGTCTTCAATTTTAATCATGTACCTGCTTAATGTCAGTAATGGCTATTTTAAGACATTACTGACATTAAGTAAGTTTATATCACACAAAACAGTATAAGCTATTTTTTTGTTTTACCATCAATGCCATCAATGGTGTTACTTGTCTCCATTTAATCCTGTATTCTAAAGTAGAGTGACATAAACTCAATGAAAGAAAATGTACAAATAGTTAAGAGGTGCCTGGATCCTACACCATCAACCGGAGGCTTAAGGCAGGACACTTACTGAACAACCAGTTGACACTTGAAAACAACATTTTACCCTAGCTACACTTCACTTACTATTATTAAAAGCATAATTAGATCCCTTTCAGCTTGAATGAGTAACACTATTATATATACCTAGTCCTGCAGCTCCTAAGGCCTGCTCTCGCTTGGACATTCTGGCTTTTTCTGCAGAAAATATACAGAGGATGTGCCAAGTAATGACTCTGATTAAAATAAATGAGAAAATCCATTTGTATCTTTGCCTGTCCTCTCCTCCCCCATCTGGATCTGCAGCCTTAATGGACTCCACTGTGCCAAAGCCTGCACGCTACATTACTCATCACCACTATATAGTTTTAACCACATACTTTTACTGTCCAAAAATAAATAACCATAGTGATCTAGTATGCCATTAATCATCAAAGTAATAAGGCAAGAGATCCTGCAAGTCATGTTTTGACAACAACATATGACAAAAGACAACAAGTCATCCAACACTTCCCACTTTATTTCCGAAATGAAAAACACAGATTTTGAGGTTTTTTTACCTTAGTTTTGACAATGTGGCTGCATAGTTTTACTATGAGGATTTAAGAATCCATACACGCTCGCTTTCACCTACCTCCTCAGCCCCAATTAAGGCTGTATCTGCAGGAACATGTGTTTTAAGATAATAAGGTTTAAGCCAACTGAGTGTTTCAACAGACACCTACAGGGGGCAGTAGAGTTCCATCTTGTTCTATGATATTCTTGGCCTCTCTAAAGTTGTCCACAGAACGTTTGGAAAAATAAATTTAAGACTATGTTCACAAAATTACATTTGCAAAATATATTTAATTATTGTTCAAATGTAATTCCAGCAGGAGACATTTTGTTTTAGCACATTATAAAACCTGATGAAATGACTAGAATTGAAATAGTACATTTTAATTATTTAGTACAAAAGACACTACTGTTGTAAATTGTTATTTTACTTGTGGTGCACACTGACAGGTGAAATTACCTCTAACTAGATCGCAACATTGCAGCTCATGTGTTCCCAAACTGCAATGATCTCTGTCCAAATGGTCCATAATACCTACATAGGGCAAGGTAATTAGGTGTGTGGTTGAGGAGCTGCATCTTATATAAAGACCAGCAACAGACTGGTCATGACAATGTTGTGCCGAATCAGAATATGAGTCCTTTTTATTTAAATAAAGATGCACTAATTACACAACCTAGCTGCATTAGCTTGTGCAGTTTGGATCTCCCTGTCCTCATCACTGTCAGTTGGGGTCTAAATAAAATAAATATATGCGTTGGTTTGAGGTGTCTCCTGGACTCCGTAGGCTGGGGTCTGCAGTGAGTCAGTCTCCTCGCCCTCCCACTCGGTCTCTGGGAATGAGCCGTAGCTCTGAGCCGTGCTTCAGGAACACGCTGCCTGCAAACACAAGAGCAAGGGGAAAGGATGAAGAGCTGAGGCCAAAATATGATTAAATGATGTGATTAAATGTCAAGCCATTTTATAGAACAGAAATGCATTGTCTAGTGTATTAACATTTGAAAGTATGAATGCTGTCAATCATACTCAAAACAAAGAAGCTGATATTACACATACAAAAACACACTACCATTAACACACTTAACTCATTAAAAAGGTACAGTGAGGTAGTAACGTTTCCATAGAAATAGAAAGTTAAAACTGTACTTTGAAACATTCTCCATTGAGATGGTATGTTTTGTGCCATACTGAGGAAGATGATAAGGAAAAACATTTCCATGGAAACAAGCAGGAGGAGGCCCTCCACCAGGGCAAATAAGAGTCAGGTTTGAGGAGATGCAAGCCCGCTCACTGTTAGAACATGTTTTTTTTTTTTCAGAGGATTAAAAACAACCAAAATGGAAAAATAAACTCCACATGCATTTATTTTAGTCTACTTTTTGGCTAAAAAGTTTTACTCTGGCCTTAAGTACAATGAAACAACATACAATAACATGTGTCGTGACCCATCTAACTCCTAATCCTACAAGTTACTTCTCCAGTCCCATAATGTAAAATAAAGTGTGACCTATTATTTAAAAGGTCCTATATTAAACAAAATCAACTCTTGTGAGCTTTAAGCCACGTTATAATGTTGTTACCTCATCAAAAACATACCTAGAGTTGTGTTTTTTATTTGACTAACCTATTATTATTAGTCTGTTTACATCTCCAAAGCTCAAAATGCTCTGTTCCACCTTGTGACATCATGAAGCGGTAGGTTTCAAATTAACAGCTCTTTTTACCTTTAGTTCAGTAGAGATTGGCAATTCTAGGGCTTTTAGTTCAGAGAGATTGGCAATTCTAGGGCTGAAATCATCCAAACGATTCTAGTGAAGGTGTATGGAGTTTAAAAACACAGTGCAGCACTTCCTGTATTACCACATGACTTCACAAGATGGAACCGAGTGTTTTCTGTTTGAGAAGAACTCAGCCTAAATGCAGGGTTTGTGTGTTAAACATGTGTTTGTATAGATGATAATTACTCCACTCCATGGCATTATAACTATTATTACTAGATTATATTGTTAGTTGTTCCATCTTTGAAATGTTGCTGTGAACCAATTGTAACAAAATGGAATAAATCTATCTCATGTTCTGTAATTAGATTGCTATTTTCTGTGACTCTGGATCTGTTTATATTTTTAACAGACTCAAACCCAATTGAAATTTTGATTGCATATACAAAAGCCATCATCACTACAAGCTCTCCAACTCAAATCATTAAAAAAAGTAGCCGCTTGAGTCACCCAATGCAATCACAGAAAACTGCAGTGGGAGTGGGACACGTCGGGTGGGAAATTGGCGGGGCAATTACTCTTCAGCATGGGTGACAGGAGACCCAAGCACCATAGTGAAGGTCCAGACCAATTACACCTCCTCCATTTGGCTCAGTGGTATATAGATTTGTAATCTGCATTTAGGCACCCTATATATGGCACGTTTTCCTCCTTTAATATATCATCCAAAGTATAGGTCCAGTGCTTGACCACAGTTAAGGGCTGCTGCGGTGACTTAAAGAAGCCGATTTGACAAAGGTGTCTGGGCTGAGGCTATTCTGGGCCCACACAGTGTGAACAGATAAGAGCAGCCGTGAGAGCCCCCTACCAGGAGGGGGCTCTCAGGAGCATGTACGCTCATGTTAAAAGGGCTCATTGATAGAACATATTGGATTAAGTTTAGTTCTAAGTTAAAGCAGGACTCACATGGCCTTTGTGTGTGCTTGGCTTTGACTAGAAGAGTAGTTTTGGGGCACAACTCAACAAAAGTTGAGAAATATTACCAATCCAGTACAATCAATTATTAATTTACCAATCCACTAAATTAATTGATTAATTAATAATTAATTAACCAATGTTCTGAAGGTTCGTAAATTCTTCTACCATATCATTGGCCCATATCTGGAAATAACATCACTATTCACCAAAGCAAATTGTGGTTTATGAATATCTATTGACCAAGTAAATATATAAATCTTATGATAGAATTTAGGTCTCGTGTGATGGGGGCTGGGAGAAGCCAGGATGAGTTTTCCTGTAGCCAAAAAGTTTAAACATTTCCTACTTGGGTCCATTACCATGGCAATGGTGAAGAGGTACTTCTCACACTTTCATAGGTCAATCTGTAATACTACACATGCCTTAAGTCAAAACTGGCATTACCATATATACTGCATCTAAAACCCAATGGAGTGTATTGTGTATTTGTTTAAAGTCATAACACAAGAAAGAAAAGTATAACCAAGAATTTCCAGGCTGTATAATACCAAACAAATGATAAAACAGCTGGGAGCACAGACATCAGCTCCTGTCTGGGGTCACTTTTAATTGAATCTTACATTAAAAGCAGATTCTCGGGGCAGCACATTTATATTCATGAATCAGTTATCACCATTTCCATATGAACATCTTAGAGGCCAACCCACGCACCAAGACCTTTAGGTTCAGGGAGATTTATTTAATGTTCAGGGAAAAATCTAAATGCCCCAAAATGTAATGTTAAAAATGTGAGAGTTTAACATCACATCCGTTTTATCCAGCAATGTTCAACTGCACCAATTAGCCACAACAATATGACAAGCTAATGACGTCAGCCATATATGTGTCAAATTGGGATGCATTTTGTATTTAACACCTTTCTATTAAACAGACCACTGTGACAAGTATCCACATGGTAGAGTGCTTGTCACTGATCTCGCTAAAGTATGAATGTGGTGTGGGTGAGTGAATAAGTTTGGAGGTGGTCAGAAGGGCTGATGGCATAGATTGGCAGCCACGTCTGATCCATCACAAGGCAGATGCGGCTTGCTTCAGTACTAAGAAGAAGCTTTGGATACCCTGAAAGGTGCTATAAATTCAAGGCCACAACATTGACCAAATAGACCTGCCTTGGATGGACCATTATTGATAGATATGAACCAGAAATACACCACATACGCTGAAGTTTTGCAGATCCTCTGACCTTGCTATTCCCCACACTTCTTTAAACCCAACTTTGTGGGTAAGCAATAAGTGAATATTTCTTCCTCAGTTAGGAGCTCAGTATATGAATGTCCATGGTCATAATGTTATGTTTATGTTTTAAAGATGAAAGATTAAAGAAGAGTAGGCAGTGGAGTTTAGCGTAAAATTTCCTTTTAGCAAAACGAGGCCAGAAAAAAAGAACAAAACCTATTATAAGGCCTGCTTTTTGATTCCAGTATCAATGCTTAAGCCATTATTAAGAAACGCTGCTCAGATTAGACTAAAAGCACACACTTACACTAAAGCACTGCATGGTAAGCTCTCAAGCACTTAAATACAACTAAAGAAAAAAACATTACGATTTTTATTTCACTAAGGATTTTGGAAAAAAGCATCTTTTGATGTGTTTTCAGGACTTTTCAACTCACCTGCCATCTGTGCAGGGTTAATCCCTATTCCGTCTGCAAGGAAAGATAGATAAAAAAAAACAAAGCAAATGAACATACAGTAGTAGCCAGTTCAAAATGTTTATCTTTAGGTTGTACTTGAAAAATACAATTCAAAATGATACCAAAATAATCCCATTACATTTTTACTTTCAGAGGACAAAGGCATATAGCATTGAGATTAATAACGCCACAGAAAGTGAATAACTCATGTAGTAAACAATAGTCTTTTTATATGACAATGGAACAGTAAACGAGAGAGGGATTTGCCAATAAATAAGTGTTAAACATTTAGAAAAATAATTTAAGCTGTGTCAGAGTAGAACGGCTATGAACAAAAGTGTTGTTTTGCAGCTCCCCTTAATTGAAGGGGAAGAGAAAATAAATTGTCAATTTTCCAAGTTCTGATAGTCACAGAAAATTATAATAATGTCATGCTGAGGCTTAGTTCACTGTGTTTACAAATGTTTACTCTTGAATTTATATTTCCGCATTTGTCAAGGTTTATGTTTCACACAATTTCATGCAGCTAGTGAGCAATGACTGATGTAGTGAGGTTTTAAAGGTCCTATATTACAGAAAATGGACTCTGGTGAGCTTTTAGCCATGTCTGAATGTTGTTACCTCATCAAAAACATAACTGGAGTTGTGTTTTGTTTCATTCCCACATTTCTGTAATCCTGGCTTATTAGTCCCTCTACATCTCCAAAGTTCAAAATGCCCTGGTTCCACTTTGTGAGGTCATATAGTGGTAGTTTTCAAATTAAATCATCCAAATGATTCTAGTGAAGGTGTATGGAGTTTAAAAACACAGTGGGGCACTTCCTGTATTACGATATGACATCACAAGGTGGTATATATGCAGGATTTGTGTGTTCAAACAAAACACAACTCTGGCTATGATTTTGATGAGGAAACAACATTACAACATAGATCAGAAAATAGCTAATATAGGACCTTTAATTTACAACTGGTGCCACTGTGCAATGTATAGTGAATGCTATGGTTAAAAAGGAGTAGACTTGGCAAGGCATGAATGCTTTACTGCAAGATTCCCTTGAGGGAGATTTCTTTGCTTTCCATTTTTCTTTTCATGAGCAATGCTGGCATATTAGAATGTAGCCACACATACAATGCACCAATGTATGTACTTCTTTCACAGATAATTCAATAAAAATTCAAGTTGTGCCTCTCAGAAAAGTAGACTACACCAAGTCAACAATACTGCTGATATTAAAATACTGCGAATAATCTTGCATTACCTGTGCCCTAAACTTACCATTTGTGATAATCGCACTAGTAGCTGCAGGCACTTTGAACTGTAACAAAGAAAAACATATTAATTAGTCCCAACCCACAGACAGACTGAACAAATTGGAAAAACATTTAGAGACATGATTCTTTCTAATTCCACTTTGCCAGAGGACACTGCAACAGCAAGATTGTAATTGCTTTTGACAATTTTACATTCAAGCTGAGATTTTTTTTTTTAGTATGGGTAAAAAATAAAACCACTACTCTGTCTGTCAGCTGTATGACTTGGACAACAAAGACCCCCAAAATACACAAACAGTTGGGTGTGAGCCTGAGGGAACAATTACTACACTCAAAATCTCTATAGGAGAAAATGAGTACACACAGCCACACGACATGTCCTACTTCAATGTGGAGCAGACAGGAGACTGAGTGGGCAGCGGGATTCACACTGGCTCACTGAGAAGGAGCAGTCTGTCTCTGGGGAGATAAGTTAAACCACTGGTACAGTACAGTGGATGTACAGCAGCACACCATCCCTCTCTATGGCCAATGAAACAGTTAGACTATTGTGGTAGTACAGCAGTGGCAACAACTGACATAAATAAAGTTCCAAATATGCAATAGTGGATTTATATGCATGTTGTTTTTTTTTTAAATGAAAGTATCACATTTATGGAAGGAAAATTTATTTAAATCAATCAATTTAAAGCTGAATAAAATTATAATATATTTATTATATCAGAACATATTTGTTGTACATTATTTTCAGTAAAAGGATTGGTCCCATCCATCCAAAATATATAGAAATATAATGATGCCATCTATTCCACTTCTGTCTATCTATCTAGCCATCTAATTAGATATTGTCCCATCCCTAGAATGTGTCTTTTTAATGAATTGATAAAACAGGAGGCATTTACCTCTTCAGCTGCAAATTTCAACACAGCTGTGAATGGTGTGCTCTCTGGTACACTTAAACTATAAAAAAAAAGACAACAGGCATTAAAACACATTATTATTTGGCATATTGTGAGTGAGCAAGTTTGCAGACAGTATTGTGAGACATAGGTTAAAGACCACATTGGCATTGCAATTTTGTATAAAACAGCATTCCCCAATTACCATGACTATACAGCCCGTTCGATTTAAGTGAACTAAACTGGCTTCAACCTGCTGCCAACCCCAGCCAAATGTGCCTGAGCAGTGACAATTCTGCTGCTGACTATCATCATGATTGAAAAGAAAAAGGGGACGTTTCTTCCTGGGGCTAAATGAGTAGAACATTATTTCTGTCAAAGATGTTTCTATGGGAGGATGTGAAACCATTCAAGGAGCAAATGACGATACACGCTTCCAGACGAACGCCTCACAAAAGTATTGAGAGGCTATGGTTGCAGAAGGGAGCGATGCACTCCCCAAAGATGGAACACACAAAACAGCACTGCGCATTCATGACACAGCAGAGCCCAAACAAAATAGACAGCAAATAAGGCAAGCAGAATGAAATCATGCAACTAAAATGCTGATTAATATCACGGGGTTAAAGAGCTTAAAAGGTGTGCTTGTGCCAGATGTTTGTGTTACTGTTAAAAGCATTTGGTAAACAACTGGCATTACTATGTTTAGTTTTCAATTACATTCTGGTGGAAGATCAGCAGCCTTGTCTCCATGGAGATGTTATTACTTTGTCTGAAATGTTTCACAATATAGCAGAGACCCTCCATCAGAAAAGTCTCATAGTAAACTTAAAGAAAGGTGCACTAATTTTGTTACGCTGATACAGGTCACTGTTCAGATCAAGGAATTTTAATGGATTCTGTACCAAACGGGGCTTGGACCAAACATATGAATTAGTATATTGACATACAGAAAGAAAGAACGAAAGAACTAACTAACTAACTAAGTTTTTTACTGAGTATTGCAGAGTTAAACAATCTGCTTAATTACATTGCCAGAGATTGTCAGAAACTCACTGTGAGTGCTTTAAGTGAATATGAAAGTTGACTTGTTTGAATGTTTATGATTATGAAAGACTGCAGATGGGCTGTATCCTGACTCTCTGCTGCCAGAACCAATGCAATGTCTCATTTACTCATTATCACTTCATAGTGCATGCAGAGAAATGAGCCACAGCGGGTCCTGACCAAATTAAAGAGATGACTCCTTCTGAGGTCTTGTGAGGACAGAAATTGGTTTTATTGCCCACAAGATGAAGCCAGTCACTAAAATCACTGTCACTGATAATGTAATAATGAGAATCGTAAACCACATACACATATTATACAGGGATGTTCAGAACGGCACAGATGGTGTTTATAATGGTTTGGACAGTAGACAAGTAATGACCTCTACAATGTGTCAATGTGATCCTTCCTAATAGTTTTTAGGGGGTGAGGAGAAATCATGTCTATTAGCAAATGTTATGTTACAACATATGGTGAGTCAGTGAGACTAACAGAAGTGGGTGGAGAAAAAAGAAAGAGTTTGTTAATTGACAAATCTGTGCTAGCACTATTGGTTTATAGGGTTAATTAAAAATAGTAGTTAATAGGTCAAAGCACCGCCTTTTCTTAAAAAAAGGAGGATGGACTGCATCTACATGGGTGGGTTGGGTGGCTAGGGGGTGGATAAAAGCATAGATTTTCGTAAAAGAGTTCTACAGTCGATACGTAGAAACTTGTAAAATGAAAGCTATAGATGTGGAGAAGAGAATGTGTGCTGAGCTGTCACTGTACTCACACTTTGAATGGAAGCCGGGGGTCCGACGTTAACGTGATTTTAAACGTTACTTTGGACCTGCCGGAATAAATAAAACCATATGAACACAGGCATGCATGTTCGGTTATCAAAACGAAAACAATCAGGGCGAAAATTCGACCAAATAAACCTGAAACTCACATATTTTAGACGAATCGACTCCACAAGCAATCTGTTTATCCAAACCCGGAAGTGCGAAGGACCCATCATACACGTCATCCATATACTTCTGATTTAATTTTCATTTTTGTCAACTTCGGGAGTGGTTCGTGATATTAGATTTGCACGTTTCGAATGCTAAAAAATAAAACAACAAAATGTATGTATTCATTGCTGTTTTAAGAGAAAAATGTGACGTAGTTGCATTCAGGCGTTTTCTCAGTACCGTAAGTATAAATAAGTGTGCGCAACAACAATTTTAGGTGCACTTTGTAGGTTTTAAACTTCGATCCATTATTTGACTGAAACAACTGCAGCCTTTACATTCAGTCAATGTCATGTTAGATGAGGTAAGCGAGGTGAGCATTTTACAATTTATTTTTCATAACAACATGTGTACCAATTAAAAAAAATAATAATAATAAATAAAAAACACATAGAGGCACGCACGCACACTAATGTACCTATAAAAAAAATAAATAATTTACTCATTTTATTTTACCTATGCTTCCTATCTAGTTAGTTTAAGTCATAAAAATCACATAGAAAGTTTCTTTTGACTGTCCTCTTTGAAAAACAAGCAATGTTCAAGGACCGAAGAATAGGCCATTTACTAATAAATTATGAATAATAAATTATAGTATCTACCCAGGAATTTCACATTTGGTCTATATAATCATAATTGAGTTTTGAAACAAATTGACATTAATAAAATATTTCAATGGAGATTTGCATTTCTGTAAACCAAAAGCCAGTTGAGGAGCCAGAGAATTGTTTGAAACGACAAAACATAAGTGTAACTATGTTCATCTTTCATTTAACATTCATGACACACATTATTTTGCAGGATGTAGCAGAGATCTATTTTGAGTGCTCATTAACATAGCAAGCAGATTGCATAAAATGAAATCTGGATTGGCTGCAGATAAATTAGAAATCAATGCTAATAGCTTATTATGAATGCATCTGCATACACACTCACTCCTATGGGGCCACATCAATAAATTAGGATGTTGTCAAAAAGGCCATTTATTTCAGTAGAAGTGGAAGACACATCCATTTGGCACATGGTAAAGTACACCCTATAAATATACATTTAAACATTATTAACATTATTTTGGCACATATATTTTATGGGAGTCTGACTTGTGTTTTATGTTGTATTTGAGTTCACAGCCAATGTATAAAATCCTGCATTCCAAAGCGTAGCCTTATCCAAATTTAACCCTGTTCATGAAATATGTATGTAATTTACCAACATTTTGGAGAGGTGAGCTTGAATCATTGATGTGACCTGTCCCTGTTTGATTTAAGTGCTGCAGACGTCATGGCAACCTCCCCTCCAAGCAAACAAACATCTGTTTGATATGCAGCGTGTTCAAGTCCACGATACAATCACCTTTGTATATACGACATTCTGCTACTACTCTTACACTCCCAGGCCTCCGTCGTTCCTCAAGGACTATGAAGTAGTGTAGTTAAACATTGTTATAATCTCAGACATTTTGTGTCCTGACTACAATAAAAATTACCAATTAAATAGTATATTCTGGTAGGGTGCTCCTGGTCTGTGGATAGTAGGTACCTCAAAAAGTGATCCAAGGTAAGAACAATAATGAACTGGCAACAATTAGAATCAGAATATGTATTATTGCCATGGTCAGTGAACAAAATTCAATAACTAGGAACTTAAGACATTCTAATTTATCGTATTGTATTTTTTGTTGCCTGAACTGCATCTAAGGATATTTTAGCACCAATACTAATGGAAGGTCATTATAAGCAGCTGAGGTCCTCCCTCTGCTTGAGCCTGTCTGGAGCTTTTCCATTATTATTGTCATAGGAGGAGTCATCCCCTCTTCACATGCTGCTACTTCGGAGTCTGGGGCGCTGCAACTTAAACAGAATTTAATGCCTTGGCTCCCACTCACCTCACACTTAAGACTGAGCCGGGTCAGACATAGTTACACATGGTTCATGAAGACAGCTCCAAATCACAGCACTAACACTGCCATAAAGTTGTCCAATTGTCGCCACAGTTTTTTACCACTTTTACCGCTAATAGCACTTTGAATACTAATTACCAGCTAAGCAAAAAGCTCTATTGTGTCATCGAGATATGTGACACATCTATAATTATTCTGCTGAAAGGCTACAATATCGGTTGTCTGCTTAAAGGTTATGTAACTTTTTTGATGGAGTATCCAACACCTGCTTGTCTCCATGTTTGTGCTTTGCCTGGAAAGTACGGCATTATGGAACATTTCAGCCAAAACAACATCTCACTAAAAAGTTACATAGTGGACCTTTAAATAACAGCACTGAAATGAAAGAGAGCAGCCTATGCCTATGGTTTGTTTTTGTCTTGCTGTTAATAATTAATGATTGTAATAAACAGATCAACCCTCAATTATGTCACTGTGAGCAATTAGCCTGTAGGTAATCCTGTTAGATGAGATTATATTACTATATAATTTATACTATAAAATATAGTACACGTATAATAAGTTAATGGTCATTCTACACTAAAACACGGTTTCATTTTCTTTAAGTGTTAAAATTACTTACCTTAACTTGCACTTGATCTCTTAAGCACATTTTTTTTAATCAAACAAGTGAGCTCAGGTTTATAAGATATTCTATCTTTCTCGTACAGGAAAACCTGTCCAATGGGCTAGCCTTCTCCAGACCTTCAGCAAGGATTCTGGTGAGCATTAAGCATGTTTTATTTCATTATATTGTTAGATAACTAAATCATATGCCAACTAAGGTCCAAAGGTAAATCCTGGATGAATTAGTTGATTTAAACTGTTGTTTTATGGTGTATGCTTCATATAAAGTTCACATCAGTGCCTCCATATACTTTGTGTAACTATGGGAAACAAACTCTTAAGTGAGGCCTCGAGGGACCAACTGCAGTGTCACCCTCTCCTCTGTTTACCTCTTTTACATAATCCTCAGATGTGGCTTGTGGTTGTAATTAAGCGCAAGCGAATAATGTAGCTTATGTTGTGTCGACATAGAGAGCCATCACATTCAACACTACATATGTGGTTCAGGAAAAATCCATAAGGTAGTTTGTTATGTTCAGGTAAAATATTCATCATGTACAATAATACTAGTTTTGGGTAAGACTAGGAAGTGCACTATTTTGTAGGGTTGTCAAAAAAAGTCAGTATCGAGTATTGAGCCTTTTCCTTAGTATTGAAATCAAGTTTGAAATTTGACCATGAAAAAAATTGCTATTCCTTTTGATTATAATACTATTATACTACTATATACTAATATCACTACTAATTTGGATGTCACTTGTACTCATTGCACACACTTAAATCAAATTTAGTTCATCTAGTAAAAGAGAAACTTGGAATAAATGTGTGTTTGAGGAGAACAGCAATCAGTTAAAAAACCTAAAGAAACGTGTCCTGTTTACATTTATATGGATTGTAGACTTAGCTAAAGCATTTCTAAACACTGTCATTTTGTGATATTGCACCACAGGCACAAATCCGTCACAAATAAGAGCAAGAAAAAAAACTCATTTATCACTGAAACATATTCAAAGGCACACACTGCTACCAAAACATAATGAGGCATCAAGGGAGAAATTAATACGATGCACGGTCTATGAGTTAAGGAAATAGGGAAAATAACCTTTTCACAAACATCACTCAATATTATACACGACCTTGACATTACTGCCTGAAAGATGCCTTTTCTATCAGTATGTAGAAGCTTTTATGATTTATAATCTGGGGTCATATCATTTGCAAAAGACGAGAGGGGCTTAAGTTGAGTTGAAAGCATATTTGAAAGCTACATATATCTATTACAATGTTCAGAATAGGTGTGTGAGAGCGGGGACTTGAAATGAGGTCAGGGCAAGCTAATGTGCAGGGATGGGTGAAATTAAAGGTTGTGAACGTGGCAAGATGTGGAGAGAGAGTGAGAGTTAGGTATGAGAGTAAATGGTAGTGGTACTTAAAAGATGGGCACTTTTATTCCATGCCCTGGTGATCTACAACCACCACTCTCCAAAATTAGCCCTCTGCAATTTATCATTTACCATGTACCTGCCCGCTTGTCCAACTCCACAATGATTTGACATTTTTGGAAATTAGATTTTGTTCAGTCAGATGGTCTTAAAAATGTCTTGAGCCTAAATGTCAAGCCAAATCATTGTGAATATGGTACTTAAGAATCAATAAGAAATGTTTTCCTGGCTCCAACTCATTGTTGAGCTGTTATATTTTTACCAAATTAAACCATCTGTCAAGACTCCTGTTTGCAAAAGGCAGTGACTCAAAATATCTGGAGGTAATATTTAAGGTGTAGTGAAGTGAGTACATTTTAGTCAATCAGTCATTGTTACATTATGTACAAAGTGAATGGCCACATGTTTCTGTTATAGTATATCATATAGTATTTATACTTCTTTGTTGGTGGTGTCTAATAAAATGAGCATCATGAAGCATGCAGTTCTATTTGCCCACAGTGAGACTGACGAGGCCTCAAGCACCAATTAGTGTGTTGAGATTAGAAGTCTCCTCTCCTGCAGGGTCTGTACATATCCAGCTATATTTAGACAGCCAGTGTACCACGATCAGCTTGAGATGCAACTGGCAAGCATAACAAAATGTACTAAAGACTCCAAACTGCACCAAAATATGTTTTATAGTTGCCTATACCTGTCAAGTCCAATACCTACCTTTAAAGTGCATTGTCTCTGAAATCAATAGAAATCTGATTACTGGAGCTAATACAAAGCAAACGCTACACTATGATTTATCCTCCACTGTGGCTCGTTGGCTAAAAATAGGTTTGCTATAAATGTGATTAAAGCTCTTTAAAGTGTTTACAGTATATCCTTGATTTGGATGTCTTGAAGTCAAGATGACAGATGGAGCTAGCTCCATTTAAAAGAAGAAGAAATTGAAGAAACTGAGTGTAAACTTTTTGATATGAAGTAAACTTTGCTTTATTACTGCTTTTGCTGTGCTAAAACCAATACTGTGACAAAACCACTTATAACTATATATAATTTAGCATTAAAATAAAAAAGAAAATTGGTTACTTTAGGACCTGGGGACAGGTCACAGAGGCAGCAGTCTTAGCATCCCAAGGTCTTCCCAGGCCAGCCAAGAGACATAGTCCCTCCAGTGTGTCCTATGTCTTCCCTGAGGCCTCCTCCAGTGGGACCAGCCTGGAATATGCTTGAACCACCTGAGCTGGTTCCTCTCGATGTGGAGGAGCAGTGGCTCTACTCCAAGTTCCTCCTGTGTGACCAAGCTCCTCATCCTATCTCTAAGGGAGTGTCCAGCCTTCTATTTATTATTATTTCCTTCTGTCCGCAATGTTGTCCTTTTGGTGCATTTTTTTTATCTAACACAACATCAGTGAACCCGCTGTTCTTATTATCTGATGTAAAATTGTTTGTTTTTTCTGAGAGAATCTATGTTCCATAGAGAACATTAATATTAACACCTGTGTACTTTAACACACTGGATTTAAAGCTTTTTAATTGATGCAGCGTCTTATCAAGCATTGTAAACCACCAGCATTGTCCCACATTGATTCTCAGTCCGACTCGTGCTGATGAATTGGTGACTGCGTGTTGTTGCGTATATCCCTAATCCATCTGGCAATAATGCCTGTCAGTGTCTGTGCCATGTAAACAGCAGCCTGTCAATATGGCCGCCTCAGACCCCATATCTCCTGCACACATACGCATATAGACACCACATTAGCATCATTAGCCTGATGTATGACCCCATGCGTTGTCAGGGGCATATCTAATTTCATGCTTGTCACAATCTCTGAAGGACAATCTCTGTTTAACTGCTGGGAAGACTGTCATAAACATGCTGCCTGGTGCTCGGAAATATTCAATTGTGAATCTGTAATGTAACCAAATTTGGTATGCATTAGTAATAGGCATATTGCTGCTTGCAGGGTTATTGGAGTTGGGGGAGTGTCAATAATGGTGCCATTCCTACAATGAACAAGGCTCTTATATTTATGGGTATTAATTTCCCACAGAGAAATACAGTATGCTGAAGTTTTCTATATATTCTTTCATATATACTTTTAATGTAGTCTGTTAATTAGAATTAGTATTAATATTTATTTAATTGTGAAATGGTTCAATTAGTCCATTGCCCTTCTGTGTGGAGTTTGCAAGTTTCTCCCCATTTCTGCACCTTGCTCTTTGGGCAACCTATAACTTGGACAATAGGTAAAATTCTAAAGTAGTCCTGACCAAGCCTCAGGATCTCTACCAGAGGCCTGGGAGCTTGAGGGTTCTGCACAGTATCTATGCTGTTCCTAGTAATGCACTTTTTTTGGACTGAGATGTCTGATGTTTTTTTCCTGGGATCTGCTATAGCCACTCCTCCATTTTGGGGGTCACTGCCCTGAGTGCTCTGATGACCACAGGCACCACTGATACCTTCACCAGCTCTTCTTTGAGCTGCTGGTATTTCTCTAGTTTCTCATGTTCCCTCTTCCTGATGTTCCCATCACTGTCAATGTCTTTGCAACAGCGATGGGAACATCAGGAAGCAGAGCAAAGACATGTCACATCAATGTCTTTGCTCTGTTGTTTATCCACCACCACAACTACCTTTGGAGGTGTATCCCACCTTGAGGTCTCCAGTCTGTACTCTGCACAGATGTTTCAGTACACTATGATCTTGGATGTTTCATCCTGGCTCTCCCACTCACTAGTCATCCTTCCAGGCATTCTGACATCCATGTGTGTGGCATTGAGTTGTAGGCTTTCCTGTAAGCAGTGCACAGGTTGGTCTGCAGTCTCTGGTGTTTGGCTCCCCTTCTGTGGCTCTCCTAGCTATGGAATAGTAGAATTCCACCAGAGCCTTGTTCTGCATCTTGCACATTTCCATCTTGTTCCAGTCACCCTACTCTGGTTCCCCAACTGGTTCAACTGGCACAGTGTACTGACCAGTCAATTGATCAAAAATAATTTCTTAAAAGTATATACAGAAATCAAAATCAAAACCCTAAGCTATGCCATGTTTTTTTGGGAAATTACAGTTAAGAAGCCCCTCCCCGAACCGCCACCTTAACGTGGTGGAGGGGTTTGAGTACCCGAATGATCCTGGGAGCTATGGCTTTATGCCCCTGGTAGGGTCACCCATGGCAAAC
>KN484576.1:0-19826 GCA_000787095.1 Periophthalmodon schlosseri
AAACTAACATCACAAAAATTTAAGGAAAAAAGGGTCATAATTTTTACATAAACAGGCAGCCCAAACATAATAACTTTTAATGTTATAATTGAGACCAGATGCATTTCTTGTCTGTAAGCATAGATCTTATGTCTTATTTCCTGATAGCGGTCTCTTCTCTCCCAGTGTTCCCTAGGAGCTCTCTCCTGAGCCCTCCCACAGCCCACAGGGAGCAGTGCAGAGCAGCAGGCTTTGTTTGGAGTTTTTATTTGTGCGCAGCGCAGAGGTTAGAGGTGTCTGTGAGGGGGTGTGCTCTGATTAGCAGAGAGCAGCTCCAGGCAGCAGCACTGGAGATGTCCCATTGGACCTCAAACAGGGACCAAAAGTTCATCTCCGTACATGACTTCTCACAGAAAGGGAGAGAAGCCAGAATTTCTGTAGCAATGTATTTTCAATCAATGGAAATCTACCAATATTGTATCTGATTGTTTATACTAGTGATGATAGATTTTTTACACATACTACACAAAATATTATTAAATAGAGGTGCTTCGATTGGTCTGATCATTAACTGCACAACACGCACGTTATTGGCTTAAATTGCCAGCAGAATTCCATTGATTTGGAGTTACATTTTGTTGAAACTTTATATCATCAAATTCTTATATTAAAAAAAAAAAAAAAAAAGTTTTCATCATTATATCAAAGTCCATATGATCGGTATCGGCTGTAATCATGATCGGCTGATCAAAAATTTAGATGATCGGCCACAAATATCCTGACTGGGGCACCTCTAATATTAAGAGGTGTTGTACCAGATTTTTAATGTCTTGAAAATGTGAAAAGCGTCCGTCATGGCAAAGCTAACAACAACTAGCATGTTAATGCACTCTTTCTGATTACGTGGATAATAAAATTATTTCTAATTAGATGCAGATAGTACACAGTGGTCTTATTTTGACCTCAAGAGCTGCTCATATATTTAAATATATCTGTGCTGGGGCAAGACAAATTTTGCTCAAATACATAAAATCAGGTACAGGACCTTTAATTTTACCTGAATGTGTCACAATTAAACAGTACAGGCCTTAAGAATGTAGAGCTGTCATCTGAAACCCAGCAATTGTCAATGTGAAGAAGGTTACTGCTTCAGTGATATCAAATCCCTCTGTGTATGAGGCTCCTGGGGCCACAGCTTCATCACTTCACCATCACAACAATAATAAACAACTGAAGGCTAACAAGCAGATTGCAGACGCAGATCCTGACCTGCACAGTGCCAACAGCACGACACCTTTCTTTTCCCCAAACATATAATTGTAACACACCTGTTGACCAAATTCACTATGTGAGAAATAACAATGTGTTCTTCAACTTATCTTCAGTGTACATGCACTTTATGTAACGGTAGGGCTGGGCAGTATTCATCCTATATTTTTTTTTCTTATCAGTAATAACTCAATCAAGTTTCATCAACAAAATACACACTTTTATTGTGACATGTTAACTCAAAAATACCCAATTTACACGCTTTTACTGATACAAGATTGGCTGATAGACTGTGTCGATTAAAATGCCCCTAGCTGATCATTGCAAACTACAACCATATGATCATGATTCATTTAAAATGTGATTAATTACACAGCCATATTAATTGTTTAAATAAGTTTAGCTGTCGTAGTAGAGCCTCTATTACCGAGTTGCTTTTTGATAAAGTTGAAACCCTCTTAATGAGAACTTTTCTTCCAGCATTATAAATAAACAGAAGGGAGTAAGTTTATTACACAAAGTTGACTTTTGTTTGTACTTTTTGGACATTTTTATGAGCAGTTTCAGTTAACCTCGACCACACCGCTGCATCTTATGTTTGCCACTTGTGGAGATAAAAGCAGCCTAATTACAGGGTCATAGGTCGCCCAAAGCTTGTTAAAAGCACCCTCACAAACAGACCCCTGCCCGTTTACCTCCTCGTCACACGTCCTCGCCCAAACCCTCTATCCTCTTATGGCAGCTTTAGCCGTTAGCATTAGCCACGTCCGGGGTAATTCCTCCAAGCTTTTACGGGTTCAGCCTTGGCAGAGGGTTACTTGACCCACAAAAACTCACTTTTGCTTGTGTCTTTTCTCCTTCTGCCCTACCCCCACCAGGCCCATGTCTCCTTCCCCCACAATCTCTCCCTTTGACGACTATTTTGAGTAAGGCCTGGAGACAGAAGAAGCTTCGCATAATGCATGAGTGTGACACAGTGCATGCAAACAACAAGGTTTGAGATGATCTGGTGTATGTACAAAACTCAATTTTAAGGAACCACCATCAACTCCAGGGAATGTTAAAATAAATATGAATTTGTATGGTGAAGTAATTAAAAAACTGTATGAAAAACTGTTGAGCTCTAAATGTTTTTGCTTTAATGTTTTAGCGAACAACCTCAGTGAAGCCAACACAAAGTAGTACATTGTACAAAAAGGGGTCAAAGGGCCTTGTTTGTGTTGAATATGCTTATGTCTGGTTGTGTCTAGACAGAAAAGCTCAGATGTGCCTGTGCTGTTGGGTGCCTTCCAGTTATTGTTGGTATTTGACTAAGTTTGGTACGACCGCTCCCAGCACACGTTGTGTTTACATCCCACTGTGGGATTAGGAGGGGATGATGCCTGGAAGGATGAGCTCACCTTGCCAAGCTGGCTTGGCCATCATTAGCTTACTGCTTACTGCTAAGTGAGGCAATAACACAGCAAGAAAATTCTCTTAAGTAGGATTCCTGATAGTAGTATTGGTAGTATTTTTCATAGTCTTAAGCTGCATTTTGCAAAGATTTCAATGTGCATGAAAGTGTTTGGGATGCACCGATCTAACTATTTCTGTTCCGGTACCAAAGTTGATACTTTGGCTTTGGCTGATACTTTGCCGATACCAGTGCAGAGACTGAAAATAGCATGTATTTCCTTTAAACACAGCATAAGGCAGAAATGATCTAAATGTGTTTTGTAACTACAGAACAGCTTTGTAAAAATACAAGTTTAATATTTTGAGATGTTTTGGGCCAACATTGGCCAGTAAATCCTCTTATTATACCAATGTACACACCCAAATTGGGATATTCTCTGAACCAATATCTTGGAAGACAGTATCTGATCCACCAGAAATTTCAATATCTGCGCCCATCAGATACCAACATCATATCAGTGCATCCATAGAAAGTGTCTCCTTCAGGGAACAGCACCTCATAGAAATCATTACTGAGCTTGCGTGTGTGAAGGTAAAACTTCTTCACAATTTCTATGGATATTATTTAGAAATGAGCATGTGTAATCATTTATTTGGAGGCATTAGTGTATTTGTTGTGTAAAACCACATGACAAATCTACTAAATAACTGCATTGCTTATTACTGTGTTCACAAAAGGAAAGAAGCAACTACAGCCAAAAGTAATTCATCTTGCAATAGGCATACATGGTATTAGTCAATCATCCATGTCCCTAATAATCCAAGTCATGTTTTGTAAAGATTATTAAGCACAACTAAAGAATGAAATACTAATGAGTATGCATAAATCAATGTGATCATTGTTAAATACTTTATTTTACGAATATAGGTCAAGATCAGTTATTTTGAGTATTTCCCAATGCTCACTAAATAAGATACTATTAGTGGAACATACTGAGTTAACATGTTTTATTGTAAACACTTGCACATGACAGTTATCTTATCCTTATATTATCTGTATAAATAATTCGTGCAAAGGGTATCTGAGTGCACAGACAGAGAGTAGCTTTGATCAGCCCGCACATGTGACGCATTGGACAATTTAAAGAATGTAAACACTGCTAGGTCTTCCATTGTACAGACATTTGAGTGGGTGTCCTGTGGTCCGGGTCACTGTTTAGCTCACCGTTGAGGATTGAGGAGAATTTGAAGTGGGTTGCTACTTTCTAGAATCTTCCACCACATGGCTCAGACCGAATAACACAATACTGCACTAAGCTTGAGAGTGAAGACTGCCAAATATATTTAGAAATCCATCCAAATCACCACAAAACCACATTTTTCACACATTTGTTTCATTAACATTGTGAAATATGTTTATAGCAACCCAGTGCAACTTGCAGGCTCTTCTATTTGGGTCATCAAATGCAGTAGTCCCATATGAGTTAAAGGCAGCTGGTCAGCCTCAGAGATGTCGAGAGGATTTCCCAAAGCCATTCTGGATTTTCCTTGGGTTTTAGATGGCGGCTTCCTGTGGTAATCATTTTCAGATTGTTTATATCCTGTTCAGTGTATTCATGTCAATGAGCTGACAACTGTGAGACAGGAGGGGAAAGAAACATTGTAGTGTAAAGCAATGTAATCCGATTGCAAGCCCTTGGAGCTACTTAAACCCTATTCAGTAGCTTTAGTGAAGGTGCCAGTGAGCCAGCAAAATAATGGACCTGAATCAGCCTGATGGCTAGATGAAAGGATGATGGTAAAGCCAACAACAACTAGCGCGCTGACGCGCACTTCCTGATTATTGGACAATAAAACACTTCATAAGTAGATGCAGACAGCATGCAGCGGGAATATTTTGGCCTCGAGCTACTTATCTGTACTGGGTCAAGACAAATTTTGCTCAAATACGTAGGAAAAATCAGTCATCAATTTTTTAAAACATTTTGCTGAGAATTTATGATTACGGTAGTTACAATTATTTCTGCCAGGCAATTCTTGTCAATTCAGTTGTACCAAATCTATAAATTGCAAATATTTTAGATACAACAATTTAACGCTCTCAGACTACAATTCCCTTACTCATATATTCTTAATGCCACTCAACCTCGATTTACAAACGAAATATATGATTTCACTTCACAGTATAAAAGTAAAGCTTCTGGACCCATCCCAAAAAGGCACTTGTTCAGTTCTCTGCTCCTCAGAAGATAAGCAGGAGTTTTCTGCCGTAGTTCTTCTGACTGATGGGGGGTCTTAATGGTGTACAGGGGCGGCTGAGTGAGCGTCAGAGCCTGGGAGAGAAGTGCAATCTCACAGCTGTCTGGAGTGCGGTGCACAAAGAGAAATGTTCCTCTGGCCATGGCCCTGGGAGGATTTATCACTGCTGCCTCCCATTCTCCACAGCAGCATTACCCATGAGCACTCTGGACAGATCTGCTGCATTTGTATGTGGGAGGAGACCGAAGGCACGTTGATTGGTGGCAGAGTATATTTTATGGTTCACTGCGTGGTCAAACAGATTTACAAAGTTTGCCTGGGCACATTGGAGATTTGTCATATGTAGTAGTAGCAGGTGTAATGTACTATTTCACCGATGGTTCTAATCACACAACCAAGGTTGCCATTGATGAATCTCTGAATTACATTTGCAGATAGCTTCCTGGCTTCATTATAAAACTGGTTAACTTATGGTATTTGGAAATAGAAAGCAGGTGAGACAACTTTTATCTGATCAGATTTCAAGAAGATTTACTATCTTAAATAAATCTGTCATCCAATAATGCGTTATCAGTGGCCAGTTGGCTGGTCTGGTAGAATTGTCTCCTTTCTTGTGATAGGAGCTTACTCCACTCACTGCCCCTGACCCTTGTGTGATGTCACTTCCAGGTCCACCAGCTGATTGAAAACAATGAACATGTTTACAATTTTCCTCATCTCAAAAAGAAATTGCAGTTGTTTAAAGCTAGCAAGATTATAAGTATGGCTTTACGAGGGAGATTGAGGTAAGAAGCTAGGCTAGGCTAAGATAGCATTAGTGGTGACAGGCATTTAGTGAGATACACTGGTAATATTATGTTATGCTAGATTATTACTACATTATTTACATATTTGATACAATTTGTGGTTAAACATAAGCTTTTGAAAGGTAACTGTCTTGTTTGATGAATAAGGAATAAAAACAAAGCCAGAAGAGTCACTTAATAACTCTATTACCAATGGAACCATCTTATGATCAGCTTTTGATGAGTTGTCCAGTGCTACATGCACTAGCTAATGTGAGCTGAAAAATTATTAATTCATTTTTAGACATTTTTTCCAACAATTTAGTCCCCACAGACACCAGAGCTCTCCTAATAGAAAATCCCTGATGTCCTTAACTGATTCATGATCCTCCGAGATGTTTTGGGTGGTGGCCTGTTGCACTAGCTATTTGTCCCTGTCTTCAGTATGCTGTTTTTTTTCTTTTCCTCTTCCTCCCTTTGGCCCTGGTTCAGCTGCTCTGGCCATCTGTGCAAAGCAAAACAGAGGACAGAGGGATGCAAGGAGCGCGCTGGTAGAAAAAACAAGACTCCATTTAGTAGAAGGCGACCAAATCAGACAAAAAACTATCTGCAACGTTTTCCGAGAAGTGGCTGATGATGCATGGCCTATTCTTAAATGGGCACAGTGAGTTATTGTGGAAGTTTAGCTCAGTGGAAATTCAGATGATCATTGCTGCTATGTGGATTTCTGACCATCAGATGAGCTCATTTTTATGCCTTTGTTATTAACCCTAGTGTTGTTCTGTTCCCATGCTCCCCAGGCCAAACCTCTTCCTCTGGGCCCAGCCTCAGCAGTAGCCTCCTACTGACGGCTCCTCTTGCTGTTTGTAAACTTTGACAAGCCTACTTCCTGCTACTCTCCCCTCCCCTCCAGCACCACACTTCCCTTTGAGCGTGTCCCACCAGATCCCAAAAACTTTTCTCTCATTTGAAAACAGCTGAGGGAACAGGATAAGATACAGTTGTTCGATTTCAACGCAGATAATGTCAAAGGGGTTATATTATAAAAGCCCTGTGTCTGTGTCTTTTCGTATGGAGCAGCTTGTGGCCTTGTTTTGGTCAGATTTTTTGGATGTGTTTGTATTACCCGAGTCCAACACACTTAACTAAATTGGTAGGCCATTTTAAACTAGGTGGAAATTTGAAAGGAAGAAAAGCATCTTAATACAATTTCAAGTCATGTTGTCGCAATACAAAAATTTCAAACTCAATTCCGATACTAAGGAATAGACTCGATACTAAATACTGATTCTGATACCACGATAATAATAAAAAACACTCACTATCTTTAGACAATAGAAGGCCTTTTTAGCATTAAATAATAGTACTTTAATTTATACTACCACGTGGTCTTATATCTGTGTAATCCCCTCAGTCGTCCAGGTAGGTTAGATAATTTCAGTATCAGTTTCAGTATCGATTAGTATCTGATTTTTTAAACTTTTGATAACCCTTTGAAACCATTTTTTTTTTTTTTTGGTATTTGGCAAACCAGGGTTACACACTTACTATTGTCACAAGGCAAGAATTGCATCAAATTAATGGATATTTAAATATTACCTTAGCCATGTTTGCTAGTTGTTAAGTGCTAACTATATGTCTTGTCAATGAGAACAGTGTGTAGAGTCACATCACTTTGTTTTGGTAAGGTAATAATAATGTAATAAATTGGTACAAAGGGAGCTAGTAAGGTAGCATGAACAACAAGAATGATGTAGACTAGAGTTTAGCAAAGTAAATATCCTAGTGAACTACTTTTCCGCTATTTTGACTCAGATGCCGTTTGTAATGGGGTCAAAACGCCAACCCACATCAGTACTGAAGTACTCCTACCCAAGTGTCTCACTGAGCTTTGTAACGTCACACAGACTGGGGCTCATTTGCCACTGCACTGGCACAGAAATGAATGATGGCTATTTGTAGCATTCAGCAGCAGACATGTCCTCCCATGGCTGCCCTTTTGTGGTCCACAAAACTTGGCTTACAGCTGATCATGACATGTGTTGTTCTAATTGTTTATCCTAGTGTGTCTCCCTCTGTGTACAACATTGCCCTAGATACAAGTCTGTGGGTTTCAACTTATGCGCAGACAGTCTGTTTCTAACCTTTTCAGGTCACCACTAATGGAGATGTTATTGCTTAGCCAGGAATCCTTGCAAAACTGTGAGCACAGTCGCCTCTCCACAGATCTGACCTGTACCTTGGCCTAGTGGCGTCCCTCTTTGTCTCCATGGAAATAGAAGTTGGAACTAGTTCATTTAAGGCAATAGATAGTTGGTAGAGGACTAAAAGTGGTCCTTGGGATATTTTCTGACCGATAAGGGGACTCATGTGTTTAACTGGGCTGCTTTGTGATAGGCATAAGTGTAAGCATACATGTGCATAGTGTGTATTTTCATTTGAGAAAGTCCTTTGTTTATAACCAGCAGCACCTCAATGTGACAGATAATCTGTAGGAACCTGGACTACTTTAGTTACATAAATACAGTAAATGCACTCTTTCTAATAATAATTGCTACTAGTGTATTAAATGTCACTTTCAGCTTTTGAGCAAATTTTAAAGCTACTTCTTTATCTAACCACATTCCTGACTTTCTTTCTGCTGATTGGTGCAAAGACAAACCTCATGTCTGGTCTTGCTGCTAACTACTGCACTTGTACCCTCTTATGTCTCCTCAGAGCAGACCTCGCTGCCTCCAGACACCTCTAGACCCCTAGCCCTTCCATAAAGACCACTAGCCTAGCACGGCTGAGTCCGACTACCACTGAAAGGGGAGATGAAGCCGGATGGGGTTGCCACGGCAGCGCTGGAGCCAATGGACACGCTAGAAGCCAGTCCCGTCAATGAAGGAGTCCCAGTTCCAGGACAGGAGCCTAACCAGGCGGCCGGTCCGGGTGAAGGTCCAGGTGAAGGGGAAGCAGTGCAAGAATCTCAAGGTGATACAGAACCATCTAAAGCCACTGCCAAAACAAGCAGCAAGCCGTCGGGAGATTCCAAACCCAAGACCCCTAATAAGAATACCAAGACAAAACCAGGGACTACTCCAACCAAGACCACCACCACTTCGAAGACCCCTAGTCGTCTCTCCAATGGGGTCTCTAAGCCCCAAACCAACGGAGTGCCTAAGAAAACCACCACGGCTTCAGACAAAAAGAGTACTCCAGTTACAGCAGCACCCAAAAAGCCAACAGGGACCAACCCGACACCCAAGAGCACCCCAAAAATGGCAGAGAAAAAGACCCCTACAGCTACGCCGCTCCCTAACGGAGCTAAGACAACAACCACAACAGCCAAGAAGACGCCGACTGCTTCTGCTAACGGAGTCAAAACCAGTTCCTCTACAGCTGCTGCAAGGAAGCCTGCAGGTTTGTTAAAAGATCACATGTACAAAATAGGGATATTCATCAGGCCTTTGTAATAATGAAAAGATTACAAATATTTTTAAATGTGTATACAGTTTAGTGCTCTTTGTTAGGAAAGCTACAATTGTTCACATGACAATAGCATCACGAAAAAGGCACAATTAGTAAATATGTAGTCAAGGTGATTATTATTACTTTGTGCACAATTTTGTATTGAGTGAGTGATAAGTAAGAGAGTGTGATATTCACAAAAAGAAATATGTCAATATTCGATATAACAGTACTCAGACAATTTAATGTCAGTCAATCAGAAATGAGTTTAAGTGTTCCCGTTGAGGTTAAAGTCTCAATAAATAATAAATAAAAATACAAATTATTGATTTTCTGATATATCTGGCTAATATTTGCACTTTTGCGTATCGGCTCTCAGCCTTGAATCTCTAGCAGAGGTCGATATTTTTCTTTGGCCCATCCAGCTGCCCAAATACGCATTGAGAATATATGCATAAAGTTTTATTTGAACACTTCAGTACAAAGAGGGTACTGTAAAACTATAACTACACTGCTCTCTTATCCAGTTTGCATTAAAACAACGTTGTGCATGAGTTTGTATTAAATTCAAATGAGATCATTTGGGGAAAATTACCAAAATCGGCTCTACGTATCAGGGAGATAATATTGGCAGAGCGTATTGGCCATCAGTATCTCCGAAACAATCTATATCGGTATTGGCCATGAAAAAAGCTATATCGGTTGATCTTTAATACAAATGTTCAGAAACATTCTTCTTTGACCCTTGTTTGGCAGATTACAGACATGCATACATTGAAAATCACTCAAATGGGCATTAAGTATAAATAAATAGTGAGCAGCCTGTGTGAGGAAGTACAGAGTTATTGGAGCATGATCATTTTTCACAGCTACAATTATAGCGAACAGTGTTTTTTGCATCACAAGATAAATGCATGTAGGATGAGTATAGCACTCATATTAGTCATGCTGGAGTGAATATTACAACTCTAGAAATGCAGTTGGCCTAGATCCCACAGAAATGCATTGACCTATATATATCTATATCTGTAAAGTATAATTTCATGTGTTTATATATGCACAAATGATCTCTGATAAAGCACATTCATCTGAACTCTCTTTGTCCTTTAGGCGCCAAACCAGTCACTTCCACTGCCACAAAACCCAGCTCTACCGCCTCTCCCAAACCTGACAAGCCTCCTGTCTCCAAGACAACCAGGTAGGAGTGACCTTACTGAGGACATGAGCATTTTTTCACTAAACTTTAGATGGGAAAACACACAATTATTTTTGCTTAGTAATTTTACAAAAACTTAACCACATGAAAATGTATTCTTGGCTGAGCCCTTGTTTCTATTTAGTTTGACCTGGCCTGGGCATGTTTTGTATATTTTTATTACTACCTAATAAGCCTAAGCTGTCTCCACTGTTGAATACAAGTGGATAAAAAAGCGCTTTGGTGATGGCAGTAATGTAAGCTATAATTTAATTGATTACATTTGTAAAATGGATCACAACCTGAGACATACCTTGGCCAGGCTCTACTGTAAATTACAAGAATTTTCAGTGGTTAGATTTAAGTTACCAGTTCTGGACATTGGAAAACCAATTTTACTCACAGCTGTGGCACACCTTCAACCTTTTTGACCATTTTTGTTGCATTAGCAAAAAACAAAACGGGAATAGATCTCATCAGATCTGAATAAAGATTTCCTCATTACCAAAAACACTGCCCTCTCACTCTCCTCCACCTGCCACTGGGAACAGGCACACAGATTAGACTCAGATTACAGCCTTAACAATCATTACAGAGTTTTACCCAAGAGTATGGTGAGAATTACTGGAAAGATACAGAACCATTGTTTTAAGGTCTTTGGTAACTGCGATTGTCATTCATGTTTACCTTAAATGCAACCGACATTTTTAGTATTCGAGTATTAGAAATGTGTAGTGTATTTGACCTTAAAACAGTTATTATCAACATCAACAACGGCAATTTAAGTTAAGTTTACAATTATTTTTGAATGTCCTAAAGTTGGATTATATTATCTCCCCCCCAGATTTCATATAACATGGGTCATACATTTTGACTTTTATTTATTCTCTTTGTTTGCCACCCCTGCATGTGCATGTGGATCTGGCCAACAGCAGTGGGGCTCTGGAATTATTACCATAAGGTGCACACACACCTTTGGCTGTCACATATACAGTGTGTGTGTGTGTGTGTGTGTGTGTGTGTGTGTTTTCTCACTTAACTACTCTAAAACCTAGTAGATTATGATCCATTTGCAGCAGCTTCCATTCAGGCAAGTAAAAGTGCATAAAGAGTAAATATGTGTGGGCTAAGTGAAGTCTATCTAATTTAGGGCTAAGAGAATAATGTCTCTTCTATTCAGCCACAGGTTTTAGCAAAATTAGATTAGCGTTAAAGCTCTAGCTGCCATGGGCTTCTTGTTGTAAGTCATTGTGGGAATTCATTTAGGTTCATTGCATTATTCAGAATCCTTCTGATGAGTACAAAGTACAGAGGAAAAATGCATATAATCTAAATTTCAAATAAAACCAATATTGATTTCTGCTATCTCTATCAGATCTGCAGTTCTGTACCTGGAATCATACTAATAACAAGCATTACAAATAACTATTGTAGTGACTTCTACACCTGTTCTACGATCACTGTGTGCTGGAAAAGGTTTCTGACACACACAACCTTGGGCCCTTTTTCAGGATAGGCAGTCCTAGTATTAAAGGAGCTACCTTGAGACCTTTTGTTCGTTTGTAAATTAATACTACTGAATTCAGAGGTGAGGTGTATGTCAGACTGTTTGGCAGATATAAGTCTACTATGTGTTCTATTTCTCTCATACCATGTGCTAGTGTTACTTTTAAAGCAGTTCAGGCTACGGGGGCATGAGATGTTTGTGTCACGTGCTAAAGCGTCACTTCCTCCTGCACTGCTGCGTGAATGCAGCATTCTGAAGTCCAATGAGAATGGTGCCAGTGGAGTACAGAGGCTGCGTGCTTGAATAAATCATATGTCCTGATAAGCGTCATCACTGTGTCTCTCACACATGCAAGGACTGTACGTTTTGTACTGGAGGTTTCGAGGTTGATACCGGAGTTATGTTACAGATTTACAGATCCCTCCAGGAGAATATTACATTTTCTTTCTAAATGCACTGTTCTGGATTTTAATAAAATATGTACAATTTAAATTGGCAGTTACATTTAGGGCCGTCAAAAAATACTCACATACCTATATCAAGCCTATTGTGACAACACTAGTTACATTATACAACAATAATTAGCTATCATAGTATCTATTTTTTAAGGACAATAACAATATTCAGATCATATCTTTTACATCTTGGTTCAGGTTCAAGTATCACAAAAATTGAATAGAAATTTGACTGTTACTACTAATATTCTGATTGTGCATATCTGCAAAACAGAACCTAATATCTTATAAACAATAACTTGAAAGATTCTTCTTGCAAGTTAAAATAGTCTTTTTTTCTGACAGAATTTTTTTTTATCATATGGAGCATTTATTGTTTTTTTTTGCACATTCAATCATTTGACAGTGTGTAAATAGTAAGCTTTATATTTCATAAAGACCAGCAGCCTGCCTAGCCCTCAGAGGGAAGCCATGGCATGACGGTTTGGCTGTTGGGTGGTTTTCCATCACACCCCACCATCCCCCGCATCACCCATGTTCTCACATTAGTCATGCTCTGATCTCATTGATGGTCCCACTGGGGTAATACATTTTTATAGCTCTAAATTGAATTTGGGCAGCATCATGATCCAACAAATTGCAGCTGATGTAATGGGTGGGCATGACTGGGGCACGCTGTTAATCTCTTACTGTTGTGGGTGTGGTCACTGAGAATGTGATGCAGTCCACCTCCCCTGCTATGATTTCTGAGCCATGCAGCTGCAGACCTAATTACCAAATGGACTAAGTGGCAGTGAGTCAGAGCAAGTGAGGCGAAAGATACAAGGGGCACATATATCAGAGTCATCAACTCTGCCAGCAACCATGACACAGACAAATGGAATTAGATGGAAAAGTGGCCTCGTTTATATTTTGCTCCCATTGAAATAGCTTTCCTCCATCAAACTGATACACTCAGCTGGATAACAGCTCCCGTATTACTGGTGCTTAATGAACTCATCTTTAATTAGCAACTCATCTTGATGCCATTGTCTTTCACCATGGCTGCAGGGAGGGAACATGTCTGTCTATTCGCATGCTCAGCCCCTGCTTACTCATGGCACATTTTTCATTGTACATCTAATTATTCAAATCATAGCCTAAGTTTTCGTGTAACCAAGTAGCACCAGCAAACGTTGTGTCTAACCTGTAATGGCAGAACTAAATGTAGCTGAAATGTAAGGTGACAATAAGTTTATCTGTGATCCTGGAGCAACAGAGAACAACTGTTTTCTATGTGCATCAGTCATTTTATTTTTCAGCACTAATAGATATATTAATTAATATTGGTATTTTTCAGCACTAATAGATATATTAATTAATATTGGTAGATACATTAATATATTAATGTATTTACCAGTGCTATGTCACAATACTGTTCAGAAATAAATGTAATCTCCATTTTCAGTTCAGTTTAGTTGTTTGAAGTTGTTGTTGTTGCTTTCACTTTCAAGCCTTGCATTTCAAGGAAATTGCTATTCTAGTCAATATCAGGAGTACACAGGTGACTTTCCTCCAAAGCATCAGGCTTAGCAGTTACTGTACGACACTGAACCAGCATCTGTAATAACACAAAGGAGCAGCACACATTGAGTATACAGCCCATAGCCCATTTGGTTCTCTTTGTTGTATTGTAGATGAACATGGTTCAGCTACCCTCATTCCCTCTGTCTCTCCTGGTTACATGCTCTCGTTCTGCCGACATGAACTCAATTCTTTATTTAGAAGCAGTTAGCGTAGCGCCCCAGAGATTGCATACAAGTAAGGACGGTTCAATGTAGCCTACTTTGTTCAGACATGTCACAAAAATGTTTCTTGTTCTAACTAACTTTGCCCTCTTTTGACGTGATTTAGAGAATTCGAGAGATACAAGATTTTGATATTTTAAAGACTTACTTCACACCAATGAGTGTGTCATCAGCGCACCCATCCACCAGCTCATCAAATTCTCAGATGACACAGCACTGGTGGGTCTGCTATATGAAGGGGAGCAGCCAGGTTTGTACCTGGACTGTGTGAGGTGGTGTGACCAGAACACTCTAATCAAAAGCAGAAGAAATTATCTTTGGACATTCCCAGCTTCCCCTAGCTGTCATTCGCCACCTAACAATATAGTAGTATAGGAGTGTATGTGGACAGCTCCCTCTCTCGTAGTCAACAGAACCATCCTGGGGCAGTTGTACCGCCACAGTCCAAACAAAGTATGCTGCTTTACTGTGGTGCAGTTTGGTTCTGCGGCCTCTGAGTACAGGAGCAGGACATCTGCTCCAAACGAGTGGGGCATCCTTTGAGGAGCTGTGGAAGAAGCAATCGCTGAGATTGGCCAACAAAATCTCCACCGACACAGGTCATGTTGTACCCTCTGAAGCGTTTTAGATTTGGGAAAAATATCAAACTGTGATTTTTCTGACAAGCAATTGCAATTAGATTTGGAATTTAGAAAGTTCACATTTTAAATGTGTCCACGAGAATTGATAAAAAGATTGAAATATGAACCACATGTATAAATGTACATGTACATTTCTCACATGTATGTTAGTACAAATCTAAACTACAGGCATAGCAGTTTATATGCAGATTAAGACTGGATCTTTTGTTATTTGTGGAGGAAATTAGGGTACTTCAAAAACAACCTTTGAGATTTAGTAACTGTGTCCATTCAAATTGCATTTTCAATTGCAATTAATGTTGCAGCCCTATTTTAGAGTGCCCTGCTGCAGGAGGAATGAATACATTCCTTGGTGCCTTGTTCCATTACATTCTTTACACAAAGGAAGCCCAGATGAACTGTCCCATACTGGCTTTGTGTGATGAATGTTGTGTGTGATGTTTATTTTATGGGACTAGCTACAAATATGTAAATCAAATTTAGCTTTTACGGACAATACAGTTTTATCTGATCTTACTTATTAAATGGATTTTGTTTTGTTGTGTTTTTTAGGACACCCTCTGGTACATCAGCCACTCGTCCTCCCAGTAGCAGCACAACCAAGAGCACAGCTGCTGCCCCGAAACCTGCCACCCCTAAATCCTCTGCCGCAACATCAAAGCCGGCTACCTCCAAACCAACAACCCCCTCTGCTGGCAAAGCTCCAGCATTACAAACATCCAAGACTACAACTCCTGTGAAAAAAGGTAATAAAACACCTTTGTTAAAAATATAGTATATTACAGTCAGACAACTGTCACAAAGTAAAACAAAGAGCAAAGTATCTTATAATTCATACTATGAAAAGCTCCCATTGTATTCTTCTTCATTCCATGTAATTATTCTTCTGACTTTAAATAAAGTGTTTTCTCATCTCTTTTCTCATACAGATGTTACCAAACAAGCCCCATCTTCAGCCAAAAAGCCTGTGCAGTCTCCTCTTGCCCGCACTACTCCTGCAGCAAAGTCAGCTAAACAAGAAGCACCAAAATCAACAGCTAAAACAGATACTGCCTCCAAAAAGTCCACCACCTTTAAGGCTGCAGATACAAAGACACCAAACCGCTCCAAACCTGAAAACAAGGCCACACCCTCCAAGGATGCACCCAAGACCCCTAAAACAGCAGCACCCAAGACCACAAGCCCTAAAAAAACTGTAGGTAGCAGTACTCCCACTCCAGTGAAGCGTGGTCCCAAAACCAATGAATCTGACAAGGACGTGGCTGTCGCTGGAGCCACTGCTGCTGCAATAGCTACTGCAGCTGCTGTCATTGCAAAACCAGAAGAGCGCCCATCTCCTGAGGAGGGCATGCACCAGCCAGAACCCACCACACAACCACCAACAGAGCCTGTTAGACAACTTAGCCCAGAACCAATGAAAGAGCCCACCCCAGAACTTATCGGAGAGCCCACCCCAGAATCAATCAGAGAGCCCGACCCAGAACCAATGAGAGAGCCCACCCCAGAACCAATCAGAGAGCCCGACCCAGAACCAATCAGAGAGCCCACCCCAGAACCAATCAGAGAGCCCGACCCAGAACCAATCAGAGAGCCCACCCCAGAACCAATCAGAGAGCCCACCCCAGAATCAATCAGAGAGCCTACTCCTGAACTACATGAGCAAGCTGAACTTGTACATGATCTTTTTGATAAGACCAATGACTCTGTGGCTTCTTTGGGGACCACAGTCATGTCTCCTCCTTGTTCACCCACAGGACCTGTATCCCCTGCCAGGGAAGCACCAAATGTATCTCTCTTGGACTTCCAGAACATACATCGAGAGGACGAAAATGATAACCAAGATGAAGAGGAGGAGCCAAATGAGAAGGAGAATCTGTTGGTCTCCTCCTCCCCAGTTGGTGTGGCTTCCAGTGTGATGGAAGCGCCCCAAACATTTTCCACTGCTTCTCACTTTGATGCATTTGCCTCAGGGAACCTCATGTCCCCTCATGAGATGGAGGATGCAGTAGAAAAGGCAGAGGAAGAGATCAACGAAGATGATGAAGATGAGGAGGATGAAGATGAGGACCAAAGGAGATTTGGTTATCAGCCGTCATCCATGATCACAGATTTGAGTTCATCACAGCCATCAGAGGACCAGGTCAGGTCATCAGCTTTCGGGGGCTCTTTGGGTTGGCATGGTGATGATCTTTTGTCTGGGATGGACTCTGAAGATATGAGCAGCTGCACCAGCAGTCGACAGCAGGGTGTTTCTGACTTGAGCAGCACACTGCACACCGCCATCTTGGAGGGTACACAAAGCTCTGATGCCCTTGTGGACTCTAGCCTAAGGGGCTCAGAGGGGGATGCAAACCTTACTGGCTCTCCCAATGTTGAGACTCTTGCCAATGAGGAAGAAGACGAAGATGAAGAAGATGAACGTGTGGATGATATGGACCTCAGCTCAGAGAAAGTTGACGAGCATCAAAAGGTCTTCTCAAATCAGGAGCATGAGGAGGAGGATGAGGATGTTGAGATGCACAGTGAAGGAAAGACTGAGAGTGGTGAAAATGTTGAGGAAGATTTTAATGAGGAGGAAAGATTAGACAACCTCAATCAGTGTGGCCTTCCAGTAAGTACCCCACCTGCTTCATCATGGGGACAGACAAACCCCTTCTCTGATACTTGGGCTCAACCTGCTTCAGTGCTTTCAGTTTCTTCCCCCAGTCCCATGTCTGATCATGGTGCAGCAGACTCTGAAACACCCACCCAGTCTCCCGCTCAGACCTGCTTCGACGGCTCTGTCCCAGCCTTTGCTCCTCAGTCAGAGGAACTCCACTATGCTGATGCATCTGCTCCTGCTGCAGATGTCCCTGTCCGCCGCGGTGGCAGTGAGACCAGTACCCCAGAGGACCTGTGTGAATATGACAGCAGCTCAGGAGTCGAATCTCGCTCTGATAAACAGCAGACCCCAGTGCCTGCTCAAGTTCAGCCTGACTTGGAGCAGGACCTGGGAATCCACATGGAAAAAGTTGACGGAGAGGAAGAGGAGGCAGAGACACTGCCTGCTGATGAGGTATTGGGAACAGGACCACCGACCGCACCAGCGTCTGCTCCCTCTTCAGCATCCACATCAGGAGACGAGGCCAGTGACACTGAGGGCGAAATGCAGATAAATGATCCAGATGATCCAATGGCAATGGGTGAGAGTGCTCCGTTTGACAGCCCAACTCCCACATCTAACCTACCAGCTTTTGATGAAGACGAGGAGGTTGTTCAAGCAGCATCTGTTGAGGCTGAGGAGGATGGAGGTGGGGCTACCCCTCAATCCGCCAACTCTGTGGCATCTTATGGTTTTGATTGTACCAATTCCAACTCAAATGCCCACTCTATGGCTGAGAGCTGTGGGAAAAGTCCAGGGATTTTCTCTCTGGAGAACGAAGAGCAACTTCCAGAGGAAGCCAAGGACCCATCTCTCATAAAGGAGCTGACATCAGCGGGTGCAGCTGCGGACGACTTGCTGGGCCGACCAGTCGACCTTCTGCCCCTGGGCCACTCAGGGGACCCCTCCGGTCTGGATGAGCATCACTACATGATGGGCGGCAAGATGGGAGCAGACCTTCTGCATGATGTTGACCCACGGGAGCCTGGACACCTTCTTGATAACCAGGATTCTGGTGACTCCGATGAGAATCAGCCACCCTACTACTCTACCATATGTGATAAAACTGATAGTTTTCTGGAAGGTAATGTATAAGTCCCTAACACTAGCCCCTGGAATGCACCTTTTCCCCACAACCCTACCCTGTACCTATTCGTGTTCTCTCCAATTGGGATAGAAACCTTAGAAGAAAAAAGGAGAGCAAGATTGTAGGAAGAGATTTAAAAAAATGAACAAGCAACTGAAGATGGGAAAAAAGACGGTAGCAATTTTTAAATGAAAGCCTCCCTCTTTCATACTGGGGTTATGGTTACGAGTATGGCTTAAATCTTTGTAAAATAGCTACTACCATTTTCTAATAGAATGTTCTTTTTAAGTAACACTGCATATTCTGAAACCCCTGGAGGGGTATTGACTGATCTGGTCTATAGTGACTAAGCTTTTAAGCCGTAAAAGAAAAAGCAACGTATGGAATGAAATGGACTCATGGTGTATTTATCCTATTGTTTTTACCAATCAAATGTCATCTTTGTTTTGTATTTTACTTTTTGTTTTATATTCCTTTGTTAAGCCCAGTCTTCCCTGCCCTGTGTAAACGCTCCATGTTCAACAGCACCATAGTAACGATATCACACGCTCCTTTAATGCAGGTTTTTGTTCAAACTTCATGAGGTTTTAGCTTTCAAATAAAGGCTAGCTATTAAAGCTTTTTGCTCTTGTCAAAATAGTTGTGGGAGCATTAGATTGCAGTTATATGTTTAATGTGTGCTTCAGGAGTTTTTTGCTAAGGCATAAGTGACACAGTACCGTATGTGATACAGGCATTTGGTTTCATGTGTTCATGGTTATATCTCATTTAGCTGATCTTTTGTTCTGGAGGAAAGTTAAACCTCACTCATTTTATGACAAGGCGTTTCACTGTCTTGCATCAGAAACTACTTTTACTAACTGAATCATAGTGGACGCTTGGTTTACTATTTCAACAGTATATTGCATGTTCAACTAACAAAGACTGTGTAATAGCTGAAGGAGTTGAAATTACATTACACTAGACATGTTCATAAAAGAATGGTTCACATTAGGTTTCAATATCTTTCAAAATTCCATTAAAACATCATTGCAATGCATTCTGTTCCTGTTTCTTATTTCCCTTATGTACCAAACATGTGACCTAGTCTTTTATAATAGTGACTGTGTGTATATACCGCTTGATTTCCTCTATTAAATTCCACTCTGATATGGGAATAACAGACAACAGGAAGTGATGCAACATTGTTTAATGGTGGCATTTCAAAATGGAATTTTTGTCAAATTGAATTTATATTTCAGATGGTGTCCTTGGCATGTCCATGAACCAGCCCCTCCCACACTGTAAAGTCGCTCTCTTGTCCAACTATACCTCTTCACCTCGTCCACATGACTGCATTAAATTGTGACTATTAAAGTAAAATAAAACATTTA
>KN484577.1:9767-25186 GCA_000787095.1 Periophthalmodon schlosseri
GGTCCTGGGGTACGGCCGCGGCTCGCAGCACTGAGGCGTCTCCACTTTGGGCACGCTACGGCCCTGGCACAGACGCCGGTGACGCAGCAGTCTGTCAGTCCGTGAGAAGTTCTGAGGGAAAACAACAGCGGGGACTTGTTATGAACGGTTTTAAGTATCTAAACTGTCAAAAATTGGTCACATTTACATATATATAGCGCTTTTACATCAAGGAACCATCCATTCACACACACATTCATACCCAGTGTACACAGACACTGGTGGAATTCCATGATTTTGGATTTAAAACAATGGCTAATTAAAAAAACTTTCACAGTGTCAGTGCTCCACATACTCTGATCTGGTGCAGCTCACCTGCAGCAGAGGGAATTACCATGTGGAAAACAATTAAACTAATAATGAGGAACATGTCCGGACATGTTGACGTAAGCATGCAGCAGTAATGAACGTGATTTGATGGCAGAATTGCTTAAAATAAAATCAACTTAAAAACTGCGCAGGGTTTCTACCTGTGACGTCACAATCTTGGGAAATTTGAAGCAGTGTTTGGTGAGGTTCAGACACAAAGAACTTTTTTTTAGGATTAGAGATGAAACCAGTGTAAGTCCAGGTATGTTTTTAATGAGGAAACAATATTCTAACCTGATTAAAAGCTCAATTTTGTATAATATCTGTTCTTTAAATTAGAAAGTTATGGCAGGCGAAATAAGGTGATTTTGTTTGTGTAGAAATGGCCCTTGGGGTATAACTGGACATGGGCCTTTTTTGAACTATTGGAACTTTTACCAACTCTTGTCAATTTATTTTCTTGATACTTTATTATCCCCTAGTCCCCACTGGGCATGGGACGATATTGAAATTTTGTAAGGCCAAAATAATTGCGATTAACGATTATATCATGATAATGATTAAAGTTGTTATGGATGTGAATAATTATAACTTTAACAAAGAATATTATGGATGAGCAGGGCTGTTGACTGAAATTTGGAGGCCCAGGGCAATAGGCCTCACATGGCCCCCCTGTAATACAAATTAATAGGAAGAGGGTCCAATTCTGGGCCCCTAAGACCCTGGGGCCCTGGACAACAGACCCCTTTGTCCCCCCCGTTGACTCCCCTGTGGATAAGTCTTTTTTTCTGCATTCAGGTGGTATAATGGCGATTATCTTTGTTGTGTCCCCCCCTTGACTCCCCTGTGGATAAGTCTTTTTTTCTGCATTCAGGTGGTATAATGGCGATTATCTTTGTTGGCGATTATCACGATTATACAAAATGTCCCATGAAGGATTATTGTCAACCCTTTTATCACGATAAACGATATTATTGTTTATTGTCCCAACCCTAGTCCCCACCTGTGTATACTGTGTGTGTTTGTGTGCAGCCCCACCTGCTGGCAGCGCTCGCACTGGTACGGCTTCTCTCCGCTGTGCACACGTTTGTGCCGCTCCAGGTGGTAGCGCTGGATGAACCGCATATCGCACATGTCACAGGCAAAAGGCTTCTCCCCTACAGCACAGGGCACAGGCAACGCGTCAGCACGATCGACTGCAGTTAGTCATAAAGAATCTCTCTGGTTTATAAGTAGGGATGGAGATAATAACGATATTGGCCGATATGTGAGATTTTTTATATATTAGGCAAATTCCTGAATATTTAACGCTGATTTTGTCTAAGTCTCTGTGTGACATTCCCAGTTTCTCCTCAGCCTTTTGAATCTGTTTAGCGAGTTACAATGGAAACAGAAGAATATAGCGAAAAACATATCAGACCATCCCTATTTATAACAGTTTTAATATATATTTTGAACATTACAGAAGTGAGTGAGGCCTGTCATCAACTCATTATGTGTATTTCAGAGTGGACTTGAGTGAGTTCTGGTCCAGATGAGCAGCGCCATAAACCAGGGCCGTGTTTGGGTCTGGTTCAACATCCCATCAAATGACATGATGACCCAAACTCGAGTTTGTCGTGGCCTTGTCATGTGACATGTTTACATCAGTTAAAGCTACAGGAGGAAGTCTCGTACCCGTATGAGTGAGGCTGTGTCTCTCCAGGTGGTTACGCTGAATAAACCGCATATCACACATGGAGCAAGCAAACGGCTTCACCCCTACACACACAGAGCAGGCGATTAGCTCAACAACAGGAGCAACTGCAGCATTAGCCTAGCACTAGCATTAGCCTAGCATTGGGTAACTCAAAGCAACATTATATCTACAGTATAAACACAGACTGTATGTGCCTGCCGCTGTCCACATCAACAACCATGACATACAATGACAAAGACATACATATTCTGTTTCTGTAAATCGACCCAACAACTAATTTAGATCAAGATAAGTTTTCTTCACATTGTAAAGATCAGTTGGCGATGAGTGTGAGACTTAAACGTTGACCTGATGTACAATATTTAAAGCCAGGAGGATTCATGTGCTACTGTTTAAGCTAAGAGTTAAGTTTCTTTTTAAACCGCTCTGATCTGAAAGCCTTTCGTTCCTTCGTTTGCAGTAGTGCAGCGTGCAGAGGGCAGGACCCGTACCCGTATGAGTGAGGCTGTGTCGGGCCAGGTGGTAGCGCTGGACAAACCTCATGTCACACATGGTGCAAGCGTACGGCTTCACCCCTAAAACCATCAACACAGGATCTCAGAGTCATTCTGCTGTGTGTCTGTCGCTAATCACCATTGATGGGCTGTTAACCATTACTATCAAAGTTCACTGTTTAATAATTGAAAGGTAAAAAGGATATTTAAAGCTTAGATTAATCCAAATGGTTTAAAATGCAGAGCAGTGTGATTGTCAGATCCAAACTAAACACAGACATGAGCTGATGATAGATCTATGGGCGGTGGGCGTCCCATACCCATGTGCGTGAGGCTGTGTCTCTGCAGGTGATACCTCTGGAAAAACCTCTTGTCACACATGGTGCAAGCGTAAGGCTTCACACCTAAACGCAGACAGCAGGATTACATCATAGTTCTGCCAATGCTCACATCAATACAAACATGTGGGCCAGCTCATGCATGAATAAGCCATTTCTTTGTAATTATAAACTATATTACATGCTTTATTAGGCATAATTATTACTGACATATTTTCACTGGAACTAACACATTAGATTATCCTATGATGCCATTGCTACATCTGACACCTCAGGGACGTCCCACTTTCCCTGTTCTAGTTTGAAGCATATTTGAACCCTCCCTCGTCATAAGAGCAAATATAAGCAGTAAAATGAGTCAGTGGGGCCGTACCCGTATGAGTGAGGCTGTGTCTGGCCAGGTGGTAGCGCTGGACAAACCTCATGTCACACATGGTACAAGCGTACGGCTTCACCCCTAAACGCAGAGCAGCAATTACTCACAGTCCATCAGTAACAGGGAGATATGTGAATTCAGTTTATATTGATGGGGTGCTAACCACTTTATCAAATTTATTATTTATTATGCAGCAGAATCCAATAACTGAAGTAAATTTGTAACATCCACCACTGGACACAGCACATGAGCTGATGGTGCTGAGGATTTTATCAATGCTCTACTGATATAATATAATAGTATAAATGTATTTGTAAATAGACACATGAAGATCTGAGGCGGCCCATACCCATGTGCGTGAGGCTGTGTCTCTGCAGGTGATACCTCTGGAAAAACCTCTTGTCACACATGGTGCAAGCGTAAGGCTTCACACCTAAACGCAGACAGCAGGATTACAGGGCGCCTCCGGCATCACGCGATAACAACCGCAACTACTGGTTTATAGAGGACATGTTTGATACTGTTATGTGGAACTATCGTCAAACTATAATGTACGGACAGAACAGCCTACAGCGTGTTCTGGGTTTATCACTGAGAATAGATCCTCCAGAGTAAGAAGGCTGAAGAACCAACAGGACAAACAAGTGAAACCAGAACTAAACAGATCTGACCACAGAGGGACCGTAGTTTTAGCTCGGCTAAGCCAGACTCCAGGCGCTGTACAGCAAAGTTTGTGTGAAGCTAATTAGCCGAGGTCAAAGCACCTGTGGTTTCTGTGAGTTCACTTCTGCTCGACTCAGTTTATGTGCCATGTGCGCTACTTGTCAGAATTGTTTCCTTCACATACGCTCATCGCTCACAAAATAAATATTTTTGATTTGCAGCGCTTTGAGACAACACACTAATACAGTGAAGAGTCTGGCTGTGCCAGGCTAGCACCTTTTAACTATGAGCTACATTAAATCACACAACACATGAACATCCTAAAGCCCCTTCCACAGAGGACGTTGTTTTAGTGGCACACTGAAGGTAGAGAACAGTTTATGTGACATAGTGCGCTCATGTCAGATTGATGTCGAACTACGGCGCCTTTAAGATCGATCAAACAAAGGGTTTGAACGTGGTCAGTTCTTATTTAAATTGAAAATAGCTCTTGGGGTTTGAGATCACTATGGTGATGTTGAACAATACGGTATTTTCACTGAGAAGATATAATGAAGCTTGTTTACGTTTCAAATGATTGTCTCTACACACCACTTCCTGTGGATACTGTGGCGTAGCCTCTTTCCAGTTTTACTCTTACTGTGTGACTTTACGGGCGGTGGGTCCGTCGCCTGATTGTCTCCGCGGAGATGTGATTGGGATGGAGTGTCTGCACTGGCCTAAACCATTTAAGGAGGGTAACACCAAATGGAAATGCCAAATCAAGCAGACTAAGGCTGCGTGTACCGATGGCAAAGGCCTAAAATCGATCTAACACCCATGCTACACTTGGTATCATCGGCACCAGCTCTGGCACTACTTTGAGCCTTTACTCTGTGAAATAACTGAGCGATAAAGAATATTCATGAATCCCTGGCCTCCCTCAGTGCCGTCCTCTGTGAAAGGGGCTGGTGTGGTATGGAGCCTCATACCAGTGTGCGTGAGGCTGTGTCGGGCCAGGTGGTAACGCTGAAAGAACTTCATGTCACACATGGTGCAAGCGTACGGTTTCACCCCTAAACGCAGAACAACAGTTATTTCTGCTGCTGTGGTTCATTACCATAGACTGTATATATACATGGACACAGCTAACCCGCTAGGTGCCTTCTTTCCCCAAAGTCGGCTCTCGCTAGCGTTAGCATCAGGTTTGATTGACAACTTTTTAGCCTTGTTAATAAGTACCCGCCATTTGCCAAACCAGCAGTGCGGCAGGAAGGGGCCAGTACCTTCAACAACCTCGCTCCTGATTGGCTCTTTGGTTGGACACTCTTATTTCCAAATATGGAACTTGGCTCCAAATTGCCGCTATAACTGCTAGCCTCGATATGCTTCATTTGGCTGGAGCCAAACGCTGTGGGCGACGTCACGCTCCTTCAGTCCACTTCTATATACAGTCTATGTTAATGACCGATCTCAGGCCCTGGGCTAAGGCACTAAGATGTCTGTACTGAGCCCAAAAGTCCCTCCTGCACAGAATATGAGCTGGTGGTTCATGTTACTGCTAAGTCTATAAAGCAGTGTGAGAGCAGGGCCTGTATAACAGTGGCAGCAGTGATGGGACTGGAGCATACCCATGTGCGTGAGGCTGTGTCTGGCCAGATGATACCTCTGGAAAAACCTCTTGTCACACATGGTGCAAGCGTACGGCTTCACCCCTACACACACAAAGGCTTTAGCACACACAGGGCAACTGCCAAAAATGATCTGAACTTTACTGAAATATCAGTTAAGTCAAATGTGAAGGTCAGATTTCCAATGTGGGCTGTCTCCAATTTTCCAGTTTTCCAGTTTTCCAGTATTCTTCCGTAATCGTTTTAAATCTTCGCCAACAGTCCAAATTCCAACAATTTTAGAAAGTGAAGAAAAGTGGCTCCAAATCCAAATCAAAAATCAGACACCAAATTATTATTCCTGTTCAATTTCCAGCCAAATCAGCCTGAATCGTCCACAGACTTTGCCTTGTGCCTGTGCTCAGAGGCAAGACAATTTTAGGCAGTTGGACAACTATTCAAATCATAACATTCAACACAGATAATGCATTTGTATGTTCCATGTAAACATGCATCAGACACATGTTAAACCTGCACCTAAAATCATTTTACAACCGATTTACACTTCATTTACGATTCATTTATTATTCATTTACGATTCATTTATAAATGTTTGGTAAAGAGTGAAATACAAAGTTTTGAATGTGAAATGACACAATGCCCTGGTGGATGAATCCTCATCAGCCTCAGCGCTGTGGCCTCATATGAGCTGGACCTAAAGGAGGAGGAGCCTCGTACCACCCAAATATCAGTGAAGGCCTGAGCTCTTCAGCTCTGACTGGGAGAGTCTCCAATGGAGACAGCACCAAGCTGAAAGAATCTTCCAGGACGTTCAGCTCAGAGGCTGAGGCTGAGCTGGAGGGCGGGGGTCTCACAGGCTCCTGACCTGGTTGTCAGAAAAGAGAGGTCACTGGGCTCCTACCTCACGTCCAGAGAGGTGTCCTGAGGTGTTCTCCATAAGAAAAGAGACTATGGGAGCGGCACTTAATGACTGTTCAGTGTTCAGTTTGTATCATCAGAAAGTTTGAACTCGTCTGGAGTGATCAGATCCACGGCCTAAATCAGTCCAAAGGGCAAAATGTGCTCCTGCTCTCAGGAGTTTAGCTGCTGAGGCTCCTGTGGTTCACCGTCTCTGTGTTCAAGTCCCTCTGGCATTGGGCCCAGGTCTGGACTGTTAAAGACTTCTTCACACCAAGGAGATAACATGGCTTTAGATCATTAGCGTGAATAACATGATCATACAGGAGGAGAGTGTTGGAGCTCGTTGGAGTTAGTTTGGGGAGTCTCATTTGTGACTTGAGGTGAAGACAGTGCACTGCACCTTACCTTTGTATCTTTTTTGCACTCTCGTTCACATCCAAACATAAGTGTGTCCTTCTTTGGTCAAAAGCTGCACTAATCTAGTTTACTCCATTTCTGCGATATCCTCATGTTGCATTTAGGACTTAAATTCACTGATAAAGACGTGTTTAAGGTCGGTGGACCCACATGCAGATCTTGAGCTAGGCTTGGTCAGCACGACCTGCGCCGGAGGAATTGTTTTAATTTCATGGGGGAAACCGGGGTGACTGGAAGAAACCCATCCAGGGCAGCACAGAAAGGTGCCAGGGAGCGCCAGCCACTCACTCAGCTGTTTATATACAATGGCCACTAGCGCCACCTGCTGTTGTAGTGAATATTTTGTCTTCGGTTCATTTTGGTCACTCTGGAGCTACAGACACGTGAGGAGAAGGACAAAAGTGAGCTGTGGCCCTGACAGTGTGATGGGGATGACGAGGCTGTATTGTTGTAAAGGAGCCTTAATGAAGATGTAATTCCACCCAAGTAAATCTTGGGTGGAATCAATTATTATATAAAAAAAATAATAAAAACTGGTCATTGTGTCATCCCAAATCCCAAGACTGAATCAGGTTCAAATGAACCTGAATCTGAATGTTCCCTACTTAAATCACAAACTCGAGTTTGAAGTAGTCATGTGACAGTAATAATGATGCATGCAGTCCGCCCCCTCTCTGAGCCGTACCTGTGTGTGTCAGACTGTGGCGCTCCAGCTGGTAGCGCTGGATAAACCTCATGTCACAGATGGTGCAGGCGTAAGGCTTCACTCCTGCAGAGCACAGCACACGTCAGTCCACAGAAACACTCAGTATTATATATAACAGAAACAAGAATATAAACATGCACCAAATATAAGTGTTTTCAGATAGAACACAGTCACTTTGTCAGTGGACAGTCTTCCAACAAAGTCCAAGCATTAGCATTTTTAAATAGTACCGTACTTAAAGGTACAATAACACATATTTTCAGTAGTACATAGTATTATTCAGGTTTGTAGAGGGTGCCTACCAGTATGAGTGAGGCTGTGCCTGGCCAAATGGTATCTCTGGAAAAACCTCATGTCACACATGGAGCAAGCGTACGGCTTCACCCCTGGATACAGGGCCAAACTTTAGCACGACGCACACATTTGAATCTACAGTCTGACCTCTGACCTCACTGTGCTCTACTACATATACTGAAAATACACAACAGCTCCACCTAGTGTCAGTGAGAGGTAATGAAAGCATGTACCCGTGTGCGTGAGAGTGTGTCGGGCCAGATGATATCTCTGGAAAAACCTCATGTCGCACATGGAGCAAGCGTACGGCTTCACCCCTGCACACACAGAACACTATCAGACATCACAGGACCAGGCCTGTGCAAACAGGCTAAAGGACCACCTATGTTTCTGTCATTATGTGTCAGAGTAACTGAGGTGAGAACATTTGTGTGAGTTTGAATAAGTCCACTAGAGTCTGAGGCACCGGTCTACAGGGGGCGCTGCTGCGTACCAGTATGAGTGAGGCTGTGTCGGGCCAGGTGGTACCTCTGGAAGAACCTCATGTCACACATGGAGCAAGCGTACGGCTTCACCCCTGTGCAGAGGAGGCACAGATTAGACTACTGCCTCTGAGGGGGGCAGATCAGGGGAGGGAGTAGCTCACATTCTTTACTTAGATAAGAGGACGGTGCATGGAGTTTAGCTGAGCATAAACACTGATATAAGACAAAGATAAATCAGTGTGCACATTTTGAAAAACATCATCTGTCAGTTTACATTTCTACTTCTGTCATCAGCTGTAAGACTGCGGGGCATCAAAGGACTTCAGTTATGTCAAGACAAGCTCAAACTAAAAACAGATATGAAGCTACTTGAATGAATGATAAACAAAGCCATAGTCATAAAATGTGGAATAGTGACTACTATTAGGTGAAAAAGCCTAACATATGTGATGGTAAAAACATAAACATGATAGTGGGGTACGGTCTCATACCAGTGTGAGTGAGCTTGTGTCTCTCCAGGTGGTAACGCTGGAAAAACCGCATGTCACACATGGAACAAGCGTACGGCTTCACTCCTACACACAAACAGAAATATTAGTCTATGTTCAGGCTTAAATACTCCAGACGTGTTCAGAGTCCAGAGCTGAGGTCAGATCATGTACATGGTGTAGATGCAGCAGTTAAAGGGCCGGTACCTGATGTTGATTTATTCTTGTCAAGATAAATGCTCTTTACATGACGCATTGTTTGGTAAAAGCGGCTAAATAAGAAAAAATATAACCGTTTCATTTTACATTTTATCTGGTAATGACTAATACAGAAGCTCCTGCAGGGTCACTTTTTGTCAGAATCATATGAAACTAACTGCCCCGACGCTATTCCAGACACTCGGTTCTCTGTCATGGTGCATTCTTCAGTGTCGATATTGAACATTTTGATGGATTAAATATCGGTTCAGTCGATATCGGTCCAATCGATATCCCATTTTGGTTTATAAACTGTTGTAATAAGACGATTTACTGGTCAAAGTTGTCCCAAAACGTCTCATAATATTAAACTTGTATGTTTTCAAAGCTGTTCTGTAGTTACTTTAAATGATAAATGAGAGTTATAAAACACATTTGGATAATTTACCTTACGGCGTTTGTGTTTAAAGGAAATACATTATGTTTTTGATCTCGGGCCTGGTATCGGTTGATATCGGGGATCGGCAGATACTTACAGCCAAAGTATCAACATAATATTGTTACAGAAAAAGTGGGATCGGTGTAGGTTTGTCACGATAATGACTATATCGACTTATAGCGACTTATTATTCAATACAGGACAGATGGAACAGTCATTTTTAGGGTAAATCTGTATTGTGGGTTTTTTTTTCTTTGTACTTGTGGGGAACTTTTTGTTATTTTTCTGTACGACAATGAGATTTGAGCTGTAGAGGTTTGAATTATGAACTTCTATCTAGTTTCAGTGTAGTTAGCTCCTCCCTTCAGACAGATATAAGGCAGTGTCCAGCAGTGACTCCTTCCCTTCAGAAGATATAAGGCAGTGTCCAGCAGTGATCTGACCAGAACTGAAGAAGCTGCTTGGATGAGCAGCCAAACGTCTTGTCCAGTTGACAGAATGTATATTTTCTTTTGCTATGGATCAGACTTCTTCTATCTCCATTATATATATATATATACACTAACTAACCATTTAAATGTTGTATTCTTCTGCCTTATGGTTTGGTTTCAGTATTATCGTTTATTATATATATTTACTCCAGCAATATATCGCACTTCAAAATGTGTTATCGTGACAGGCCTCGATCGGCGCATCCCTAAAACAAATAGTAAGCTGGGATTTGAGATTTATAAGGAAACAACTGCATGACACTACCCCAGACAACTGTTTCTGTGTCACGATGCAATATCACAGTAGACAGGACTGAGTGGGCGGGGCTAACAGTCACTATAATTACTACATCAACTTACTGTTCACGACACGACAGATTGAACAATTATATTTAGGGGTCAAGATTTATGGTGGGGGCTTTTTCTTTGCACTATTGGGGAACGTTTTGTTATTTTTTTGTGTTTTTCTGAAGATTTGAGCTGTAAAGGGTTGAATAAATAACTTCTATGTCTCATCTAAGTGTTCATTTGTATTGGAGCTCATGTTCTTTAATAATACTGCACATATAGAATCGTTTTTTGGGGGGAAAAACTTGCTTTAGGGTGATCGTGTCAGTGGCATATTTTCTTCACCAATACCAATACTTTAAGTTGTGTTATCGCGACAGGCCGAGTTCAAACTAAAACATGTTCTTCACTCACGGTTTGAAATTTTGAAATCAGGTACAGGGCCTTTAACTGCCAGAGGAGTTCGATGTTAGACTGATATATGTGTGTGGTATGTTTGCATTTAGTCCTTTGATGTCCACGCAGAGTTTTATGTGAAAACCAAACATAAAACTGCTCTTATGCCCGAGTAAACACCATTTCAAAGCTGCGTTTGTCTGTGTGGGAGGACAAGCCTTCTGACATCTCCAGAATGCCAAAGATATTTACTGTGTTTGTGAACTAGAACAATATTGTTTTGTGTAAAAGTCTTTCTGTTATGCACTTCCAACAGTCAGAATTGGAGACTTGAAATTGAAACTATGGCTGCAGCTAACGATTATTTTAGTATTCGACAAGTCAAATGATTTCTGCTGTAAATTTTGATTAGAAAACACATTTTTAAACAAATAAAAAGGTTGAAGTATGACGACTGAAGGCTTCTAAACAGTGAATATTTACGAATAAAGCATTTTCTGATCTGTTATAATGTTGTTTCCTCGTCGCAAACAGACCTGGAGTTGTGTTTTGTTTCATTCACACATGTTTAAACACACAAACCGCGTTCTTCTCTCAAACCGAAAACACTCTGTTCCACCTTGTGATGTGGTAATAGAGGAAGTGCTCCACAAATGTACAGATAACACAGTACATAGAAAAAGAACAATAAATCACCAAGATATCCAGTGTTAGTGTGATAGTGTTAAATGCCAGGGAGAACAGCTGGGTTTTCAGACTAGTCTTAAACTGCATTAAAAGACTGAGAGGATCTGGAATTTCAAACTAGGAATTTCCAATCTCTACTGAACAAAAGGCAAAAGGTAGTTGTTAACTTGAAAACTACTGCTTCACGACATCACAAGGTGGAACTGAGCATTTTGAGCTTTGGAAACAGACTAATGATCAAGAGTTACTCAAACAAAACACAACTCCAGGTATGTTTTTGAGGAGGTAACAGCATTATAACATGGCTTAAAGGTCACAAGAGCCAGTTTTGCGTATAAATATATACAGGACCTTTAACGATGCCACTGTCTCTGTTATAAAAAGCTCTTTTGAATGTGTTTTTGAGTCTTTATAATCCAGTTAACGTTTACAATTATCACAATACAACTACGATTTTGTAAACAATCAGCTACTCATGATAAGTTGCTTTAACGTTACAGCCCTAAATGAAACTATACTTGATAATCACACTGCGGTTGTACTTGTTTCATAATAGTTAAACCAAACGAACCACACGTGAGTTGTTTTCCTTTGTGTGTTTGGTGCAAGAGTTTGTTGGAAATGACTGTCCACAAACCAAAGGAATGTAAATAGAGAGCAGTGTGGTGAGCTGGGTACTAAAATAACAGAGTGTATAATAGAGTTTAAAGGGCTCTTACCTGTGTGAATGAGGCTGTGTCTTTCCAGGTGATAGCGCTGAATGAACCTCATGTCACACACAGCACACGCGTACGGCTTCTCCCCTGAACCAGGAGGTCAACGGTTAGAGTCATTAAAAGGGCCCACGTTACGCAGTTTTCTGATCTACGTTATAATGTTGTTTCCTCGTCGCAAACGGACACAAACGTGGAGTTGTGTTTTGTTTCATTCGCACATGTTTAACACACAAACCCTGCGTATTTAGTTTGAACCCTGCGTATTAGTTTGAGTTCTTCTCTCAAACGGAAAACACGCTGTTCCACCTTGTGATGTCATGTGGTAATACAGGAAGTGCTCCACACACCTTCACTAGAATCATTTGGATAATTTCAGCCCTGGAATTCTCCATCTCTACTGAACCAAAAAAAGGTAGATGCTAACTTGAAAACTACCGCTTCATGACGTCACAAGGTGGAACCAAGTGTTTTCCATTTGAGAGAAGAACTCAGCCTAAATATGCAGGGTTTGTGCGTTAAACATGTGTGAATGAAACAAAACACAACTCCAGGTCTGTTTTTGAGCAGGAAACAACATTATAACATGATTTAAAGCTCACGAGGTTCAATTTTTGCATAATATAGGACCTTTAAAACCTCTTATTATGAAATAGGCTGCGTTCACGTCACATCACAACATACACAACATTCTAGTATCACTATAGTTTAACAATGAGCTGGAGGTCGGAATTCTATGGTATAATTTGCTATTTAAAAGAACTCTATGTAAGATTTAGATTTTAAATTTAATCAACTGGCTGATTTATGTGTGTCCCCAGATACACTTCAATTCAAGCTTATTTATATAGCAAAATTAAAACAACTTCAACATAAAGGGTAAATATGTGCGTTTCAAATCTAACTTTTACTGATAACAATTCTAATGGTGATTTTTTTCTTACTTACAAAAACATTGAGCATGATGATCCATTTATTTATGTTATAATTTTGAACTAAAACTAAAAACTGAAAACTAAAATTTAAAAGTGCTTAATAACAGTTATTTTTCATGTCGTCTGCATGAAACCGAGCAAAGGATCATGGTCTATGTAGTTCCCTCTGTTTTTTAGCTCTTGCTGTTTTATAACTAGTGATTTAATATATCGTGATGGCCCATGATATTATTGTGAATTTTGACGATACGATATCACGATATTTCGATTATTGTTACATCCCTACTTTCCATTTTTAAGGTTTTAAGAGCACAGGCTTCATACAGTTCCTTTTACTGTCAGATTGTAGCTTTGTTGACATGGTTTATTGTTAACATCTGTGTAATTACTGGTCCAATCCACAAGAAACAAAACACTGGTACGAGGTTTAATGCGTTTTCTGTCGGCATAAATAAACAAAAGTGAAATAATTTTTTTCAGTCGCTTGCAAAGTCGCACGGGGCCCCCCAATAATAATAATACACACGCATTTTGAAAGAATATGCAATGTTTTCCTCTCAAATTTACACGTAAAAAGTACAAATTACAACGTCTATGGGCTCACTACTGATATAAAGTAGTACAGTAAACAAATAAATGATGTAAGGTTCATTTTTGTTTAATGCTTGCTGTGTGGACAACCTTCGGGGGCCTCCCTGCGGACGCCATTTTGGGAACCACTGGCTTAATTAAATTCTAGAAGACGAACTGCGGAGGGGAGGGGCTTACCCGTGTGAATGAGGATGTGTCTTTTCAGATGGTATCCGCTCCTAAACGCTCCGTAACAGTGATCACAAATAAAGTTTTTCTGCACTTTTGACGAAGGGCCGTTCTCGTCTCCGTTTGGTCCCTGGAAAAAGCAGATTTTGTTCAACATGTTTTTCAACCAACTCAAATGTGAAGCTAACCCACGCACATAGCTACCTGTCGGCTTTTTAGTGTTGTTTCTTCTGTTTTATCGGTAGACAGTGTTGACAGTAGAACAGCCAATGAACAACAACCTTTATTTCCCCACGTATTTGAGAAAATGTGTCCCGCTCCAGTACAGATATAGAAGTTCTTAAGCTAAAATAAGCCTGGTGTCATCTAATTACAAAGCTTTGTACTGTATAATCAGGAAGTGTGTGTTAGCATGCTAATTGTCACAGCGTTACTGTGAAGGCAGAACTCCGCTCTGGCCTTTGAAAGCTGTGAAAAACGCTTATAAACTCATCGTGGTGAATAACTGGCATAGTTCAGACTTTGGAGGAAAAAATGTGACTTTTTTAATGGAAATTATTAAAAGTTTGTATTGTTTATGCTCAGAAAATGAATACCGCAAGCCATTTTATTTGTTTTAATAAGACAAAATTTTAATTACAATTGTGATTGGTCAAAAAAATTGTTTTGGTCAATCTCCCAGCCCTACCTCCATGTGCTATTTTGACACATTAGATTGGAGGGTAACCTTTAGGCAGAGCTCTTTTATTCCCAATGTGGTGTTTCCTTGTAACAGAGGAGAATCTAGGGGCCCCCCATAGTCTAAAAGTCTCCCCTGTACTTTAAAACAACCTAAAATCCTGTTGTTATCCTAAAATCACACTTTTGTTACTCATTTGTATTTTTATAAACATTTAAAATAAACTATAATTCGAAAAAATGAATGCGTAAAAATTGAAAAAAGGCATTACGCAACGACGGCGTCTTAGTCAACGAAACAAATCGTTTTATTTACATTCTAAAGATTTATGCGGGACAAGGGGCGACAGCATCTCAGTTGGTTGAGTGTTTGTTCACTGAGCTGAAGGTTGGCGGTTCGACATAAACATAATTGGGAGAGCGGTGAGGTTGGAGGTGCGATTCCAGCTCCCACAGATGAATGATGTCGTTGTGTCCTTGGGCAAGACGCTTTACACACCTCACCCCCAGTGTCTGCGTACACTGGTGTATGAATGTGTGCGTGAATGGGCGAGTGGTTCCTTGATGTAAAGCGAGTGCCGTGAAGGTGGAAAAGCGCTATATAAAAATTTGAACATGTGACAACAGCAGAAGGGAGTGAGTTTTACTAAGATTTGGTGTTTTTTTTAATATTTATATTTAAGACAGTGCAGTCTTGTGAGCGCAGTTTGGGTCAGATACATAGATAATAGTTTTGCGAGCTTTTGCCACGCCCCCTTTTTAGTTGACTAATCGATCGGCAGGACGTTTCTTTAGCTGACCAAGAATTTCTTTAGTTATACTTCGCAAATGATAAGAGATTAAATTACTCAAATAAAAACAAAACTGTACCACCATAATCCGACAATTTGGCCCGGGATCTATGGGAAACGGTGCCGATGGCCTAGTGCCCTGGTGTTACTGGCTGTTCCTCGTTCGAAACACAACTGCAGTTATTGTGCTCTGTCTCCTCCGCTCCCCTCCCCCCCTCTCTTCTGC